>SKCR01000007.1:0-79998 GCA_019454045.1 Zanthoxylum bungeanum
ATTGATTCGTATAAATTTTTAATTTTCACAAAAAAATAATAGATATTTTTCAATGTAAAAACAAAACAAACTGAAATTAATTTATATGATATATTTAACAAAATTTTAGGTGTATCCATTCTTGGAGTAGTGATATTTAATGTTGTTAAATTTAAACATTGATTAAGTTTCATGGAGAAAAACTTATACATGACACGTGTTTTAATTATTTTGAGAATGATCAATCAAAATAGAGAGAGAAAATAACTGGAACATGTATCATTCATTAATTGAATGATCCTATCAATAAATGATGCTGACTCTTCACAATATCAAACCTTAAACAAGACTGGTTAGTAGGTTTTTTCTTCAAACACCAACAACTTATGAACTAACACATGGATTCGAACAAAAAATGATAAGGATGGTAATGAGGATTAAAGCTAATCATAAAGTAAGGGTTAAAAGTATTTTTTAGCAACATAATATTTATACTGTGTGATTAATTTTATTAATCCCCATTTAATTCATGTTTGATCTCCATGTCATTGTTTGGATCCGAATAATGAATGGAAAGATTACATAATTATGATGATTAGTTAATAATCAATTTAATGAATCTAATAATAAAGATCAAAGCTTTTGATAAATGATAATCATACCATAGGAGTTTCAGCACTAGATGTTGAGGCATCTCCATCAATAGCCTTGTATTCATTCATCTTCCAATCAGTTTTTATTCCATTTGGAGCTCTCCCACTATAAAAAACCATAGTTCTTTTTTCTCCAATGGAGCGATTATTGGATGAGTAAACAAGCCCCGGAGAGCCGGTAGCTTTCCAGTAACCGGCAGTCGTGAGCCGATTAGGTCTCCCTCCACGGGCTTCACTCTCTTGCCTTGGTATGAAAAAGAACCATTGTTCAGGATCTCTATGGCACAGGTGTTGTGAAAATTCTGCAGCCCAGAAAAAAAAAAACAAAAAAAAAAACAAAAATTAATATTATTTGTGATTTTTTATCAATAAATTATCTTGATCTTCGAAAAAAATCAAAAGAACTTCAAAATATTTAGTAATGAAAATTTTGAGCCCAAGTGCATGTACTACCTAGGCCAAGAGTTTGCAAGGGAAGTATAAACATGAAAATTAAAATCATATATGCATTTTTTGTTGGAGTCAGCAAGTAAACGTAACTTGTTGAAGAAGCAAGCGAAAGTAACTTGTTGAAGAAGCTGGCAAAAGTAAAACTTGTTGAAGAAGCTGGTAAAAGCAAAACGTGTTGAAGAAGCTGGCAACACGGTTTTGGCACTATAAATTGAGCCTTCCCAGATCATTGTTAGCATCCCAGAGTATCCCATAAATCCCGAAATTGAGACAATAGAGAGTAAAGAGGTTGAGAGGTTTTTTGTAAAGTTTGTATAATAAACTTTGTAATTCTTTTGTTGGTAGTAATAAAAGAAGAGTTTTCCTCTCACATCTCATCTATTGTGTGTGTTTTAATCACAACAAGTGGTATCAGAGAGCTAAGGTTACTCGGAGGGATCCCGAAACTCGGAAACAGACGTTCGGTTTGGAAAGTCGGTTCCGACGAAAGTTGTCGAAAATCGATTTTGAGCATACCATCAGACGTTTCACGGCGAGACGAGCACGGTGGTATTTTCCGGCGATCGATCGGAGGTCCAGCGAAGCTTCACGCGCCGCACGCGCCAGACAGAGACTTTCACAAGCGCCAACCACGCGCACACGCTCCGCACGCGCTTTGGAGGTTGAAGATGACGCCACGTCAGCGCCCAGTCAGCGCCACGTCAACGCACAGTCAGCAGCCCAGTCAGCGCACAGTCAGCTGCCACGTCATCCGACACGTCAGCAGTGCCACGTCAGCGGTTCCTGGTAAATTTCAGATATGTCCCTGAACTTTCTGAAAATTACAATTTAGCCCCTATACTTTCAGAAATTTTCAATTTAGTCCCTGAACTTTTTTGGAAATTGCAATTTAGTCCATGAACTTTTCCGTAATTGCACTTTGGCCCCTAACTTTTGGAAATTGCACTTTGACCCCTGTAATTTCTGGAATTTGTAATTTGGTCCCTGTGTCGGATTTTGACAAACGAAGTGTCATTTCCACCATTTTCGACCATTCCGGACACAACGGTGAGGTCCGTTTTTTTGAAATTCTGCTTATAATTTTTATGATGGAGGGGGGCAACAGAAAAATGGTTTTGTTAACCAGTACCAACTATTTCACATGGAGAGGAAGGATGAAAGACCTTATGTATGTGAAGGACTATGATGGATCGGTATTTCTGGAGAAGAAACCAGAAGGAATGTCCGATGATAAGTGGGCTAATCTTCACCAGAAAACATGCAGTACTATTCGTCAGTGGATCGACGACAGTATCGTGAACCATGTCAGTGAAGAAGTAAATGCACGTGTCTTATGGAGAAAGCTGGAGGAGTTTTTTCGGGCAAAGACTGGCAACAATAAGCTGTACTACATCAAGAAGATGATGGGGTTGAAATACCAGGAAGGTACAGCTGCGGCGGACCATATCAACGATTTCCTCGGCACCATGAAAGAATTGTCGGGATTGGGCATAGACTTCGGTGATGAGGTAAATGGCTTAATACTCCTTAATACGTTTCCAGAATCTTGGGAAACATTCAGATCTACTGTGATAAATTCAGCCGCAGATGGGAAAGTCACTATGAAGATGGCAAAGACCAGGATCTTCGAGGAAGAAAAGAGGACAAGAATACATGAGTCAGCATCAACCTCAACCTCAGAAACTTTAGTGACAAAAAAGAACACCAGAAGGGGGAGGAGTAAAAGCCGAGGCCCAGGTAGACCAGACAAGAACCGAGGGAAATCAAGAACTAGAAATATTGAGTGCTATCATTGCAAGAAGAAAGGCCATATGAAGCGGGATTGCTACAAACTGAAGAACGAGCAGTCGAGGAGAGATGGTGACTCTAACCAAGAAAGAGTTGCTACTACCACCGAGAAAACCTCCAAAGACTTCTGCATAATATATGAAGAAGATGTTGTGAATCTTGCCAGCCACGAGACCAATGGGTGATAGATAGTGGCGCCTCCATACACGCCACATCTCGCAGAGACTTCTTTTCATCTTACACACCAGGAGACTACGGTGCTGTAAGGATGAGGAATGATGGACAGTCCAAAGCCGTCGGTATTGGAGACATCTGCCTTGAAATAGACAACGGGACAAGGCTAGTGTTGAAGGGAGTCAAGCACATCCCAGACATCCGGTTAAACCTGATCTCAACAGGCAAGCTGGATGATGAAGGTTTCTGCAGCACCTTTAGTGACAGATGCTGGAAGATCACTAAAGGATCAATGGTCGTGGCACGAGGTAAGAAAGATTCAACTATGTATTTGATGCATGCTAAGCTTTCAAATAGTAGCATAAATACAGTTAATAGTAATGAGGCAGCCGAGCTATGGCATAAAAAGCTCGGTCACATGAGCCAAACAGGGATGGAGATACTACGCAGGCGGAATGTTCTTCCGGAATTGAAGAACTCACACTTACGGAAGTGTGA
The DNA here is from genome assembly GCA_019454045.1 of Zanthoxylum bungeanum. Taxonomy (NCBI): domain Eukaryota; kingdom Viridiplantae; phylum Streptophyta; class Magnoliopsida; order Sapindales; family Rutaceae; genus Zanthoxylum; species Zanthoxylum bungeanum. The sequence continues at coordinate 3,543 of SKCR01000007.1, forward strand.
ACACTGCATGGCTGGAAAGCAGAACAGAGTATCATTCCAGAGCTCCCCGCCTCAACGGAAACCGGAGGTACTAGATCTCATACATTCAGATGTATGTGGTCCGATGCAGACACGAACACTTAGTGGGTCACTGTATTTTGTGACATTCATTGATGATAATTCAAGAAAGATCTGGGCATACACCTTGAAGAGAAAAGACCAAGTGCTTGGAGTGTTCAAGGAGTTTCACGCCCTGGGGAGAGAAAAACCGGTAAGAAACTCAAATGCATCAGAACAGATAACGGTGGAGAATACAGAGGTCCGTTTGATCAGTACTGCAAGACGCAAGGAATCCGACATCAAACGACACATCCGAAGACACCTCAGCTGAATGGCCTAGCTGAGAGGATGACATAACCTTGTGCGAGAGGATCAGAAGCTTGCTGTCATAAGCCAAGCTGCCGAAGACATTCTGGGGGGAGGCACTCATCACAGCAGTTCATGTTTTGAACATTTCCCCAGCGGTCGCACTGAAAGGTAATGTTCCTAACCAAGCTTGGACATGTAAAGAAGTGTCTTATGAACACTTGCATGTCTTTGGGTGCAAAGCTTTTGTACACATCCCAAAGGACGAGAGATCCAAGCTTGATGCAAAGACGCGACAATGTGTCTTTATTGGCTATGGTCAGGATGATTTCGGCTACAAATTGTATGATCATGTGGAGAAGAAGATCATCAGGAGCCGAGATGTTGTCTTTGTTGAAGACCAGACCATAGAAGATATCAGAAAGGAGATGAAGACAATGCCCCAGCAATACAGAAATGTGAATCCAGAACCTCATACACCGGTGCCAGTACGAGTTGAAGATGAGTTTCCCAGACATGAGGGTACAGGTGATGAAGCTCCCAGAGATGATGATCATGATCAACCACCAGTACCAGAAGTTCCACCAACAGTTCCACAGAGAAGGTCTGACAGAGAGATGCGACCTTCAACCAAATACTCTGCATATGAGTATGTGCTGCTTACTGACGGGGGAGAACCCGAGAGCTACAAGGAGGCTGTGGAAACAGAAGACGGAGAAAAGTGGGAGGAAGCCATGCAAGATGAGATGAAATCTTTGCATGACAATCACACTTTTGAGTTGGTGAAATTGCCAAGAGGCAAACGGGCTTTGAAGAACAAATGGGTATACAGGGTGAAGCAACAAGAGCACACTTCACAACCCCGGTACAAAGCCAGATTAGTTGTCAAGGGATTCAATCAGAGGAAATGCATTGACTTCGATGAAATATTCTCTCCAGTTGTGAAGATGTCATCCGTCAGAGTGGTACTCAGCTTAGCAGCAAGCCTCGACCTCGAAGTTGAGCAGATGGATGTCAAGACCACATTTCTTCACGGGGATCTGGAAGAAGAAATTTACATGGAGCAACCAGAAGGCTTCAGAGTCAGAGGGAAAGATGACTATGTGTGCAGACTCAGGAAAAGCCTATACGGTTTGAAACAGGCACCGAGACATTGGTACGTGAAGTTTGAGTCAGTTATGGGGGAGCAGGGATACAAGAAGACCACTTCAGACCATTGTGTATTCGTTCAGAAGTTTTCTGACGATGACTTTATCATCTTACTGTTGTATGTAGATGATATGTTGATAGTTGGCCGGAATCAATCGAGGATTGATAATTTGAAGCAACAACTGAGTAAGTCTTTTGAGATGAAAGACTTGGGGCCAGCTAAACAGATTCTTGGCATCAGGATCGGTCGTGATCGGAAAGCCAGGAGGTTATACTTGTCACATGAGGAGTACATCGAGAAGGTACTTCAGAGATTCCAGATGGACAAGGCTAAAGCGGTTAGCACTCCTCTTGCTACCCACTTTAGATTGAGTACGAGACAGAGGCCTTCTACTGAGACAGAGAATGAGGAAATGAAACAGGTTTCATACACCTCAGCAGTGGGAAGTCTTATGTATGTCATGGTGTGCACGAGGCCACACTTAGCACACACAGTTGAATTGGTTAGCCGGTTTATGTCAAACCCAGGACGGGAACACTGGAATGCGATCAAATGGATCATGCGGTACCTTCGAGGCACATCCAAAATGAGGCTATGTTTTGGAAGCAACGACAAACCAGTGTTGATGGGCTACACCGATTCAGATATGGCAGGAGATGTGGATACCCGTAAGTCTACTTCGGGGTATCTGATTACTCTCTCAGGAGGAGCTGTGGCATGGCAGTCTAGGTTGCAGAGATGTGTTTCACTTTCTACAACAGAGGCAGAATTCATCGCAGCTACAGAAGCTTGCAAGGAATTGCTGTGGATGAAGACATTCGTCCAGGAATTGGGTTTCAAGCAGGAAAAGTACATTTTGTACTGCAATAGCCAGAGCGTTATCTATCTCGGTAAAAATTTCACATTTCATTCGAGATCAAAACATATCGATGTGAGGTATCACTGAATACAAGACGTCATGAGCTCAAGGCTGTTAGAACTCAGGAAAATTCACACCGACGACAACGGTGCCGATATGTTCACGAAGGTTTTACCGAATGAGAAGCTTGAAATTTGTTGTGCCATTGCCGGGATGACAAAACTCTCCACATAGTCAGAGTGGGGAGAGTCAGAGAACTACGATTGGCTTGATCCCAACTCAGGGTACGTAAGCAGTCATATAGATGCAGCCAAGGGAGGATCCTTTTGAGGATCCGGTTTGGATGATTGATGGTCGGCTCAGATTTTAGGACAAATCTTCACCGAGGGGGAGATTTGTTGGAGTCAGCAAGCAAACGTAACTTGTTGAAGAAGCAAGCGAAAGTAACTTGTTGAAGAAGCTGGCAAAAGTAAAACTTGTTGAAGAAGCTGGCAAAAGCAAAACGTGTTGAAGAAGCTGGCAACACGGTTTTGGCACTATAATTGAGCCTTCCCAGATCATTGTTAGCATCCCAGAGTATCCATAAATCCCGAAATTGAGACAATAGAGAGTAAAGAGGGTTGAGAGGTTTTTTGTAAAGTTTGTATAATAAACTTTGTAATTCTTTTGTTGGTAGTAATAAAAGAAGAGTTTTCCTCTCACATCTCCTCTATTATGTGTGTTTTAATCACAACATTTTTTTATCATGATTTATAGCTATTTATGCAAAAACCCATTTAAGCTAATGCCTAAAACCACACATATAAGTATATGCATGTATGCTAGACATAATGGATTTTTTTTGAATTTCAATATAATAATATTGATCTAATTAGGAACAAATCAAAATGACTTTCGAAAATGATATTTAGCAATGAAAATTTCGAGGTCAAGTGCTTGTACTTCCATGGCCAAAACTTTGTAAATGAAGTATTGACATGAAATTTACGTCATTTGATAATTTTCTAGCCAGTTCTTGAAAAACCCATTTGCGTTAAAAAACAACAAAAACCAAAAAAAAATTTGAAAAAAAAAAAATTAATTGAAAATGAGAGAAGAGAGAAGAGAGAGATATTTACGTGGGAGTTCCCATGGATTGTAATCATAAATGTTGACGACTGGTATAATCCGGTCCATGAGGCGGTTCAAATCCTGTCTGTGGCCTGCAAGCTTGTTATGGAGATAAAATGAAACCAATTCTTCTTCAGTTGGGTAAAAACGAAACCCCGGTGGCTGATCGTCAACCATTGTATATATGAACACTTTAATTAAGTTCTGTACCGTTTTTTTTTTATATAATATTTTTTTTTTCCATTAACTGGGTTGTTATTTTGAACTGTAAGTTAGATATTTGAGAATGGTGTTGGAGGAAAGAGAGTGTATCCAACGGTTCTCTTTATGTGATTTAATTGACGGTTCAGATCATTTCATTGGTAATTGGAGGAAAGAGAGTGAATTAATTGATGGAAATTGTCAAAAAATTTCAAATTAAAAAATAGAAAGTTAAAATAAAAAACTATTTAATTAAAAAATAAAATCATTTAATTATGTAACACCGTACCTACGGCACGGGCAAATACTGTAATACCGTGTCGCATGTACCGGCAAAAATTAGTATATATATATATATAAGGAAAAAAAAAAGTGGCGAGCAGGCAACAGAGAGAGAGAGAGAGAAACAGTGGGAAAAGAGAAGAGGAGAGAGATGAGTTTACTTGGAAATTTCGACGTACTTGCGAAGAAGCTATTGGCTTCCTATATCCTCCATACATCAATTTTTTAGCTAGGAATTAGTCAAGACTGCATGTGATTTTGATTTTACTTTTTTTTATTTTTACACACATGGACCAATCTCTATTATTCTTTATTCCATTTTTTACGTAAAATATATATATATTTAGTTACCTTTTTGATTCATATAAACCCTAAGGGACATGAGCTCATGAGCTTCAACAAAAGGAAAAAAAAGACAAAAAAAGAGTCCATGAGATAATTAATCTTATTGTACACCGAATATATGAGCATAACTTATTAAGTTATGTTGCTTAATTTTTATACGATATTAGTTCACCCACATTTCATGTGATGGACAAGTCAATATATACATGATAAGGGTATTAAAGGAATAATTTAACATTAATAATGAAAGTGAATTCGGATAGCGGATCCATGCGTTACCCATTATTCAAGTCCTAGCTAGGCACCGTTTAGCCAAAGGCTAAGAGTTGGTTTTTAAGAAAACAGTGAAAAAATAGAATCCATATTCGGAATGAGGTGAAAACAATTTCGCAAAAGAGTAAGTGCACTGCTTGAACTACTTACAAAATGGAGACCAAAGTATAAAACTACCCTGATTGTAAGATGTTGATGGTGTTTTTTGTGACAAGTATTTTGTACTGTGCGGCGAGGGCAGAGATGGAATTTTCCCATTTTGGAAGGACGAACGTTCTGAGAGTATTGGTTACTCCTCGTCCAATCATAGTGTTCGGGCCCAATTTACCAGATTTGACCGACCAGATGACACAACATGATTCAGTTCTCAGAGGCCGACAACATCAGAGCCGAGACCGACCACAGTATCCCGATAGCACGGTTTAGTTCTGCTTCACCTCATTCTTCGTGAAGGGTGGCTCGGCTATTCCGGATTAGGTCGGGAGTAGTTTGGGTAGTTCGGCATATCATCTGGCCGGCCACTTGACAACCGACATATGAGTAGGGCAGTTTGGACTTTTTCTTCTGACGTGTATCACCGTTTGGGAGCACTTTAAGGCTGGCTACAATATATTTCGTGTGGCAATGGAGAAAGCAGAGTGATGTAACAGTGAATCAGAGGGTAAGCTTTGCTTTCGGCGATGGCAGATGGGGAAGAGAGCTTGTCAAATCGCCGGAAACCTGCAGTGCTGGCGTCACAAAGATATGAGAATAGTGTTCTTCTTCTCTTAGTATATAAATGGAGAGTAGTCTCATTTGTATAGGTTGGGTGGTGGTTGAAAAAAATCTCATAAAAAGCACTACTTGTAAAACATCGTAAGCAAAACAGTTCGGTTTTCATTAGGCCATCCATGAAAACAGGTCGGCCGAGCTAGTTTTGGTAATAAAATCAACCCCTCACTTTGTGTCCGTGGACGTATGCTGGACTTGCTCCGCCGAACCACGTTAAACACTCTTTGTCGATCTTTGTGTTTATCTTGTCTTTTGCCACATTTGCTTTTGGTCCCCCATAACCAAAGAAATTCAAGGTTGAAGGAGGATTGTCTCGGGAGAGTTATCTCGAAACTACCACCGGGACGAAAATCACCCGTCAACACAATATATTAAGATATGTGTAATTGCTTAATTTATGAGATTGAGACATGACAGTTTCATAATTATTTATGTTTACATGCCTAATCAAATTAGTCAGAATTATACAAAATAAATATTATATAATTCGCACACTAATGAGCTTGGAAATAACTTGACAGTTTCTTATATTCGTGAGTCTCCGGACGTTATCATTTTCCTAGTAATTGAATTAATAAATGACCATCTACTGTCCTACAGTCTGATACCAATTGATACGAAACCGTATATGAAAAGATGAAATCCGATCCAAGATCCCGCAGACCCCCAAAGAACTTGTCCTTGAAAACCCTTGGAGATAGCCTCAGATGAATTTTGCCAGCAAATTGGACGCCATAAAGGATGCCAACCCTTTGATAAGTCTTTGTTCAATCACTAAACGATGATAAAAAATTTCTCAATCTCAAGAAAAAGTTACTATTCACGCACAAATAATATGGTCCTTCATTAAGAAGTGTTTTTGAGTTTAAATAGTAACATATTCAAACCCTAAGAGAGCTAAAAAGACTAATATAGCCCTAAACTACCCATTATCAACTAAAAGCCCATAATTCCTAATTTCTAGCCCATTTCAAACCCATAACTAAATAAAATAAACTAACCCAAATAATAAATAAAAACGGTAATCCCCGTTGGTTCCATACATGCAAATAAATAATAAATATGCTTAAATAACTGAAAACGATTCATGTTGTTCCCCGATGACTTGGGTCAAGTGTATAACTCTTGAACCCTCTTCCTTGAAGTCCAATAGGTCTTGAACATGCTTGTTCAATTCAGCTACATGGCATTGGGCCAGGCCTGCCATAGCGTCATTGATCTTTCGAGCCATGTGTCTTGTAATTGGTCCAACTGGTACATTGATTGGATCGACTGTGGTCTGGACCGAACCAGGTGCGGTGCAGCTAGGATCACATCATCCCCTCCCTCTTGAAAAGGATTCGACCTCGAATCGACACCTGCATCAAAATGGGACAAATCAGAAACATTAAATGACGCAGAAACATTATACTAACCAGGCAGATCAAACTTATATGCATTATCATTGATCCTTTCGATGACTTGAAAATGACCATTTCCTCGAGGTTGAAGCTTGGATCTTCGTTGAGCCGAAAACCTTTCCTTACGCATGTGTAACCAAACCCAATCACCAGGCTCAAACACCACGCGTTTACGGCATTTATTCGCATGAGAAGCGTATTGTTCATTTTTCCGTAATATGTGTTCACGTGCTTTCTCATGTATTTGTTTTCACCAATTCTGCTTTCTTTTTCCCATCTAAACCTACTCTTTCCTCAACAGGAAAAGGCAATAAATCCAATGGTGTTAATGGGTTAAAGCCATATACAATTTCAAAAGGTGAATATGAAGTAGAAGAATGAATGCATCTATTGTATGCAAACTCTATAAACGGCAAACACTCTTCCATGATTTTAAATTCTTAGTGACTCTGGTCCGAAGCAACTGAGTCAAGGTCCTATTGACTACCTCAGTCTGTCCATCTGTTTGAGGGTGACACGTAGTAGAATAAAATAATTTAGTCCTTAGCTTACCCCACAAAACCTTCCAGAAATGACTCAAGAACTTGACATCTCTATCAGAAACTATACTCATAGGAATTCCATGTAGTCGTACTACCTCTCGAAAGAATAAGTCTGATATGTTAGTGGCATCATCATTTTTATGGCATGCGATGAAGTGTGCCATTTTGCTAAATTTGTCAACCACTACAAAAATGAAATCCTTACCTCGTTTAGTCCTAGGTAAACCCAACACAAACTCCATTGAAATATCTACCCATGGTTCACTAGGTACAGGTAATGGAGTATATAATCCATGAGGCTTCACCCTAGATTTGGCCTTTCTACAAGTGAGACACCGATCACAAATTCACTCTACATCGCGTTTCATCTTAGGCCAGTAAAAATGCTCCTTTAAGGTTTCTAGGGTCTTACTAATTCCAAAATGTCCCATTAGTCCACCTCCATGAGCCTCTCTCACTAATAGCTCACGCATACTACAAGAAGGAATGCACAACTTATTTTCTCTAAACAGAAATCCCTCATGCTGGTAGAATTTACTAAATGCAGATTTAATACATGCAGCATAGATATCACAAAAATCCACATTACATGCATAAATCTCTTTAATAAATTCAAATCCTAACATTTTAGCACTTAAAGAAGTAAGTAAAACATACTTGCGTGACAAGGCATCTGCAACTACATTTTCCTTACCTTGTTTGTAGCGAATGATGTACGGGAATGTCTCTACAAACTCCATCCATTTAGCATGCCTCTTGTTCAATTTTCTTTACCCTTTAAGGTGTTTCAAACTCTCATGATCTGTGTGTATCACAAACTCTTTAGGCCATAGGTAATGCTGCCAATTCTCCAGTGCTCGAACAAGTGCATACAACTCCTTATCATATGTAGGATACCTCAACGCTGCCCCGTTCAACTTTTCACTGAAGTACGCAATAGGTCTTTTCTCTTGCATCAATACCGCCCCAATACCTATGCCACTTGCATCACATTCTATCTCAAATATGCTCTCAAAATTAGGTAGTGCGAGGACTGGTGCACTGCATAACCTCTCCTTGAGAGTCTGAAAGGCACTCTCTTGGGCTTCACCCCACTGAAATCCAACATTCTTCTTGACTACCTCAGTCAATGGTGCTGCTATGCTACTGAAGTCCTTCACAAAACGCCTGTAAAAACTTGCAATCCATGAAAACTCCGTACCTCTGACACTATGGTAGGTGGTGGCCAATCTCTAATCGCTTTAACTTTCTCCTCATCCATCTCTATGCCATCTGCAGTCACTACAAAACCAAGAAAAATGACTCTATCCATGCAAAATGTGCATTTCTTATAATTAGCAAATAATCTTTCTTTTCTTAAAATATCAAGCACACTTTTCAAATGATCTACATGTTCATCTAAAGATTTACTGTATACTAATATGTCATCAAAATAGACCACTACAAATTTCCCTATACATGCACGCAACACATGGTTCATAAGTCTCATAAAAGTACTAGGGGCGTTTGTTAAACCAAAAGGCATTACTAACCACTCATATAGCCCATACTTAGTTTTAAAAGCGGTCTTCCATTCGTCACCTTCTCTCATACGAATCTGGTGATATCCACTCTTAAGGTCAATTTTACTAAAAATCTTAGATCCATGCAGTTCATCTACATATCATCTAGTCTAGGAATGAGATGTCGATACTTTACTGTGATATTATTGATAGCACGACAATCCACGCACATACGCCATGTCTCATCCTTCTTAGGCACTAATAACACCGGTACTGCGCACGGGCTCATACTCTCTCGTACGTAACCTTTTTCCATCAGCTCCTCAACTTGCCTCTGAAGTTCTTTGGTTTCCTCAGGATTACTCCTATATGCGGGTCTATTAGGAATGACAACTCCAGGCCCGAAATCAATATGATGTTCTATCCCTCGAATGGGTGGGAGCCCATTAAGAATGTCCTCTGTGAGCACGTCTTTAAATTCCTGTAAAAGAGAAGATATAGAAACATGAAGTGAATTGTTAGTGTTAGTAAGTAAAGAAAAATGTGGCGTGTCTTTTAGCAGCAACATGAGTTTGCTAACTTTGTAGGCTCTCCTCACTTCCCCCTCACTAAAATAAAAACTCTTTTTCACTCTCCATTTCTTTTCACTCTCTCCTCAGCCCATTTTCCCTTTGGTTTACTTTCGGTTCTAATCCCAGTGTTTCCCTCACTCTCGTGTTTAGATCCCATTTTCTCACTATTTTCACTCTTACCCCCAAGGATGCAGCTTCTCTCTCTCTTTTTTTCTCTTTCCAACTGTAATTTGACTTGATCATCATGGACCTGTTTTGGTGTCAAAGGGTATAATGTAATGGGCTTGCCCTTGTGCTGGAAATAATATTTGTTTCGAAACCCATCATGTATCACATTCTTATCGAACTGCCATGGCCTCCCCAAAAGTATGTGGCCTGCTTGCATGGGTACCACATCACACAACACCTCATCCGTGTAAGGCCCAATGGTAAAAGTCAACAATACCTGCTTGGTCACCCTGACCTCACCACACTCATTAAGCCATTATAGCCTATATGGCTTAGGATGTGCTAAACATGACAATCCAATCTTGCCACCAATGTTGTGCTAGCCACGTTGGTGCAACTACCCCCATCTACGATCACACTACATGACTTCCCATTCACGCTACACCTAGTATGAAAAATATTCTCTCGTTGCTGCTCGGTCTCCTTCTCAACTATCTGTGCTGTCAATGCTCTCCTAGACACAAGCGACAGGTTATCTAGTGGGTATGCTGCTCCCTCATCATCATTAGCATCCTCTAATGCAGGCATCTCATCTTCCACATCATCATCTGTGGAATCGATATTACCATCATCCTTCATAATTAATGTTCGCTTGTTGGGACAATGTGATGCATAATGTCTCATTCCCAAGCACTTAAAACACTTTACCTCTTTGTATTTTGGAATTACCACTTTAGCCTTAACCTTAAACCTACATGCCTCCACTTCTTTTCCCTTACCACCATCAGTCTTGGGCTTATTGAAACCCTAATCTCTCCGCTCATTATTAGGCCACTTCCCCCTCCAAGCAGAAGTTTCATGTGCAGTGTATCTAGATGCGGATTTCTTCATCAACTGTCTTTCTACCTTGATCGCCATATGTAGCATATCCTCCAACTCCACATAATGATGTAACTCAACTACACTCACAATCTCCTTATTTAGCCCTCCTAAAAATCGAGCCAGTGTGGCTTCTCTATCCTCCACTATATTCGCCCTAATCATCGCTACCTCCATCTCTGTATGATAGTCCTCAACACTCTTCGACCTCTGATACAAATGTTGTAGCTTCTGATATAACTCTCTATAATAGTGGTTTAGAATGAACCTCTTACGCATGAGAGCTTTTAGCTCATCCCAAGTCTCAACTGGCCTCTCATGGTTCCTACTCCTATTAGTTACCAACTGATCCCACCAAATCACCGCATAGTCTGTAAACTCAATGGCAGCTAACTTCACTTTCTTCTCATCAGAATACCTGTGACAATTAAAGATCAGTTCATTTTTTCTCTCCCAGTCCAAGTACGCCTCTGGATCATTTCTGCCATGGAAAGATGGAATTTTCATCTTGATGTTGCCCAAGTCACCATCAATATCATCTCTTCTACAATGATCTCTCCTGTCAGGCTCCCTCCGATAGTCACAATTATGCTCACCATATGCATCTCTCCCATATCTATCTCCAAATCTGTCACCAAATCTATCACCAAATCGTCTATTTTCTCCCCCATAGGCCCTTCTATCTCCTCTCTGAAAACCTCTCCGCTCATCAAACCTCATATCCCGCATGTCATATCTCCTCTCATACCGCCTATCCCGCGGTCCATACTTATCCTCCTTATCTTCGAACTCATCCAACTCCTTCATATCATCCAAATTATTCTCTGCCACAACCTCATGTATAGGTACCCTGTGTGGTTGTTGCTCTGCCTGTTCCGGCCTAGATTGTTGTGGCCCCTCAACCTCCTTATGAACACTAGAGAATTGAAGACTAGTAACCTCCCTCGACAATCTTTCTATCACCGCGTTCATAGATCCAAACATCTCTCGGAACTCAGCCATATTCTGCTCCATGGTTTTAAACCTCCCATCAACGTCCATATCTTTCTCTGCCATCTTACTTAACAAACAAATTAGTAATAACAAGAAATAAATAAAGGAAACAAAGAAAACCTCACGAACTCTCGTGTTTCACACTCTCTCAAACACTCTCGTCGAAAATTACCTTCGTTCAATGTCGAACGCTAACCACCAATGGATTGCACAATCCGTGAGTAGTCCAAAAAGTCAACAAAATCCACAAGGAATCAAATGAATAAGGATATAAAGTAATATAAGACGTGACTCGAGAAGTAAAGACGATACTCGATCAATAAAACCTAAAATTAGAGTGCAAAAGGAAATATTAAAATAAATAAGATCAAATTTTATTTTATTTTTTCAATTTTTTTATTTTCTGCCGACACACAAGGACCCAAAAAAACACACAAGACACAGGCGGAAAAAAAAAGGAATATAGAAGAAAATAATTAAGAAGAATGCTGAAACAATCACAGTGGCCCAAGCCAAAAAAAAAAAAAAAAATTGTCAAAAGGAGATTGTGGTTGTTATTATTATTATTATTTTTTTAACCTAATTTTTTTTTTTTGGTCACAGACTGCAAATTTTTTTTTTTTTTGAAACCAAACAACCCAACTAACAAAGTAAAGATTAATGGTCAACAGTCACTGCAATTTTAAACAAGCTAGTGGATAGATGTCAGGCGTCAACATCAAATTTCCTCTTTTCTTTCTTTCTTTCTTTTTCTTTTTTTTTTTCTTTTTTTTTGACCGACACAACGCACAGTAAAAGAGAAAAAAAAAAGGAGGAAAAAAGGAAAAATAAATAAGATTTGATAGGCAAGTAGAAACGAAAGAATGAAAAATAAGTATAAATAAATAAAAGTCAGACCTGAAATCTGGCTCCGATACCAATTGATACGAAATCAAATATGAAAAGACGAAATCCGATTCAAGATCCCGTAAACCCTCAAAGAACCTGTCCTTGAAAATCCTTGGAAATAGCCTCAGATGAATTTTGCCAGCAAATTGGACGCCACAAAGGATGCCAATCCCTTGATAAGACTTTATTCAATCACTGAACGATGATAAAATTTTCTCAATCTCAAGAAAAAGTTACTATTCACGTACAAATAATAGGGTCCTTCATTAAGATGTGTTTTTGAGTTTAAATAGTAACATACTCAAACCCTAAGAGAGCTAAAAAGACTAATATAGCCATAAACTACTCATTATCAACTAAAAGCCCATAATTCCTAATTTCTAGCCCATTTCGAACCCATAACTAAATAAAATAAACTAACCCAAATAATAAATAAAAACGGTAATCCTCGTTGGTTCCATACATGCAAATAAATAATAAATATGCTTAAATAACTGAAAACGATTCATGCTGTTCCCCGATGACTTGGGTCAAGTGTATAACTCTTGAACCCTCTTCCTTGAAGTCCAATAGGTCTCGAACATGATTGTTCAATTCAGCTACATGACATTGGGCCAGGCCTGCCATAGCGTCCTTGATCTTCCAAGCCCTGTGTCTTGTAATTGGTCCAACTGGTACATGAATTAGATCGACTGTGGTCTGGACCGAACCAGGTGCAGCTAGGATCACATCACAGTTTCTTATATTCGTGAGTCTCCGGACGTTATCATTTTCCTAGTAATTGAATTAATAAATGACCATCTACTTTAAAGAAAGAAAAACATTTATGAATTTGGAAAAAAAAAAGTATTATACGTGGGTTATATCATGTCATAGTGCAACAATCCAATACAATATTTACACGTCTGTTAAAATAGTAAAAAAAAAAGACTAGATAAATGGTAAATATATATTTAATACAACTATATATGATTGATTGATGATATCATATCACCATATATATATATATATATATATATATATATAATATATATATATATATTAGTTTTTACCCGTGCCTACGGTACGGTGTTACAATATTTGGCCCGTGCCTATGGCACGGTGTTACAGTATTTGCTCGTGCCTACGGTACGGTGTTACATAATTAAATGATTTTATTTTTTAATTAAATGATACCCGTTCCTACGGCACGGTGTTACAGTATTTTCCCGTGCCTACAGCACGGTGTTACAGAATTAAATGATTTTATTTTTTAATTAAATGATTTTATTTTAACTTTCTATTTTTTAATTTGAAAATTTTAAAATTTTTGACCATTTCTATCAATCAATTCACTATCTTTCCTCCAATTACCAATGAAATAATCTGGGCCGTCAATTAAGCCACATAAAGAGAGCCCTTGGATACACTCTCTTTCCTCTAACACCATTCTCCTTTATTATATAGATATATATAACAGTGATGTTAAAAAATTATTCATGATTTTGAGGACCCATTGAGTTATTGCAATCAAATAACTAAGTGACAGTATTATAGCATTAGTGATATGATATCATTATCGCATTATAGATTTTTTTTTTTTTTTCCATTTTTAGAGTTACATTTACAGATTTTTTAGCCAGGGGCTATTCTAAGGAATAATTTTTTGGTGCAACGAAGGCATGAGTGACGTGATATCACCAACAAATTAGTAAATGACATGTATGATTTAATATATAGTTTTTTTATTATTTTTTAATATTTTAACACACGTGACAATGTATTATTGGATTGTTACACGAATGACGTGATACATCTATTGTATTGTAGATTTTCTCTACTCTAAGAGTGGGTTACTCATGCCAAAGCTCAACAATGATTCCATAAATTTCTCAATAATAATAATAATAATAATAATAAAATATATAGCACACTAATATTACCGGGTTTAACAAAAAAAAAATAAAATCTTACTTCCACCTTTGTATGTATGTATTAAAATATGAATTTGAGATTAAATTGTTTTGTTTATGCTAGATTATACAGTTAGACAATACTATCTGACTTCAAATTAATTCATATTTTAAAATATTAAACTGTGGTGTGCTCTATACTAAATATATTTACAAGCATTTTCTTCTCCTACTTCTTGATTAATTTATGATCTTCAAATTCATATTTTGTATGTTTAATGTCGGTTACTGATCCTATTGACCCCAAAATAAAATAAGGAAAATGCTAATGAGTGTCATACGGATACTTATTAAAGATTTAAAAGTAATTAATATTTTGATAATTTTTTACATTTCTCATTTTAATTTCAAAATGACCCATAAAATAAATGAGATGTGTGAAAATTTCCCAGAACTAACTTTTGTGTCTCAATGAACATCAAAACACAGTGACATGATGAACAAATAAGTATTTCAAACAGGGACGGCGGAGCTCTCCTAAGACTAAATAATGCGATATATATATATATATATATATATCCCTATAAATATTTGTAAATATTATATTTTATGTGTTAAATGTTATTTTTAGAAAGTTAAATATTATATATATATATATATATATTTTTGGTCTGGTAGTTTGCAAATTATTTAATCATGCACGGACCTACAACTTTTGAAAGAAAAATATTAGAAAAAATATTAAGCAATTATTGTATGTTACATTTCCTGTAATTTTTATATTTTTAATTCAAAAGTTGTGTTAATTTTTTCATAATATTTTGAAACACATGTTTTAATAATAATATATGATTAAATATTTAAATTTCATTTATAAATAAATTATTTTCCAATAATCATTTATAATAAATTATAAAAATTCAATATAAAAGTCAATGAATCCTTCAAAGTCCAAAGTTTTATCCTTTTAAGTCATGTTGGTTAAACTTCCTTAATAATTTAATTGCAACGTGTAAACCAATTACAACTTAGAAAGTGAAGCGACCAGCTTAATTAATTAGGGTATTGGTGGTTGTAAGCTAGCTGTAAGATTGTGACACTAACATTTTTCAATAATACGATTAATTTATTATTTGTTTTATTGTTTTTAAACAAATTATACCTTGTAAGGAATGTAGCTAGCCATGCAACCTTTGTCTTTTTGGAAAATTTCATGCTACTTCTTTCACTCAAAGGAAACTTCGTGATTTTAAATTGAAATATTTAACGAATGAATATTTTCATAGGAAAAAAATTCCCTAATTTGACTTCCAAATGTAGTTTGTAACGCACTTAAATCAACTTAATTATCAAGGATTATTTTTTTTGTTTTTTGTTTTTTGTTTTTTTTTTTAGTTAGGGTTTCTTTTCTTTAGACTCTTCAAATAGTGTAATTGGATTTTTAAATGTTGATGCTGACCAAACTTGTAACTCAAGTAAGGCAAATTTGTTGGGAAGGAAAGCAATAATATCTTATCATTCAAATATATTGTATTAGTTGTATATTTGTTTAGTTGCCTTTTATATTTAAACTACCTAGAATAGATTAGCGTGATTGTAGGAAATCTCTTATATAAAATAATGTTTCATGATTCAATAAAATCATTCAAAAAGGCAAACAATAGTTTCCTTATTTACATGGTATCAGAGCAGGGAACGATACCCTACCTCTCTGCCCTCTGTCTTTTTCCCTTTTTTCGTTGTTTCTCATTACCATGACGGAACAACAACCTTTGAATGGAGGCAAGCTTGATGTTGCCAGCCCATATTTTCTTCACCATTCTGATCATCCAGGAATGATGCTTGTTTCCAAGCCCCTCAATGGGGATAATTATTCGACATGGTGTAGAGCCATGACCATTTCTTTGAATGCCAAATCCAAGTTAGGTTTCATAGACGAGACCACCACAATGTCGTCTACCACAGCCAAACCAGACGAATATGCTTCGTGGAAAAAATGCAACGATATGATCCTCTCTTGGATTCTCAATTCACTCACACAGGACCTTGCAGACAGTGTCATTTTTTCAACCACCGCCCATGAGGTATGGGAATACCTTCGGGATCGTTTTTCTCAAAGCAATGCCCCTCGTATTTTTCAGATTGAGAGGGACATTGCTTGTCTTGCTCAGGTTCAGATGACTGTTGCAGCTTATTACACAAGGCTAAAAAAATTATGGGATGAACTATGATCCTATAATGACACTGTTTGCTCTTGTGGGGCAAACCATAAGAGACGCAGATTGATGCAATTTCTCATGGGACTCAATGAGTCCTACAGTGCAATCCGAGGGCAGATTTTGTTGATGAATCTGCTGACTGATGTTGCCAAGGCTTACTCTTCCATTGTCCAAGATAGGGGTGTTCGCGGTGCGGTTCGGGTCGGTTTTTTCATTTTTTCCTTCAAACCGCACGGGTTGGCGGATTGGGAAATTAGAAACCGAAACCGCAAATTTGAAAAGGAAAACCGCGGCGGTTCGGGTTGGCGGTTTAGCGGTTTCGGCGGTTCGGGTCGGCGGTTTGGATTATAGAATTTTTAAGAAAAATTTATGCGTTTTCACATTATAATTAATCTTTAAAGTTGAATCAATTCATAAAAATAATAATAATAATAATAATCTTCATCTGAACCTAAAAATTTACGACTTTAATAACATTTGAACAATTTCATAAGCCATTCACGTTTCAATTCAAACATCTTATAAGAAAGCCAAGTTGATTGTAATTAATCTTTAAATTTTTAATTGTATCTGAACGAGAAGCTTATAATTTCTTAATCATTTTATTACCCTTATATTAAATTTCTTGAAGTAGCGGAAGCAATCTATATAAAATTATACACATATTAAATCTTTCATATTATAATTTGCGGTTTGGGCGGTTCGGTGTGGGTTAAAACCGCGCACCGACCCGAAATTTGCGGTTTGATTCGGTGCGGTTTGAAATCATTTTTAATATTTTTTCAAACCACACGATTCGGTTCGGTGCGGTGCGGTTCGGTGCGGTTCGCGGTTTGACCCGAAACCGTGTTCACCCCTAGTCCAAGAGGAGAAATATCGAAGCCTGGGGGTTGCACGTGAGACGATGGAAAACTCAGCCATGGTTGTTCGAATGGCTGAATCCATGGCTCTAGCTGTTCGACATGGACAAGGTACGTCTTCTCGTTCCACTCCATCTAATCGAAAACCTTTGCATTGCTCTTATTGTGATTGTGACCATCATGTACGAGAAACATGCTGGAAGCTGAATGGATACCCACCAGAACACCTTAAACATGCACAAAATAAGTCTAATCAAGGAAGCACTCATTTCAAGCGCAGCACTAGCCACCAATCTTCAGCCAACAATGTCAAGGAAAGTCCTGTAATGTAGGAAGTGCCATCAATGACAAACGGGCTCTCTGATTTGCAAATCCAGCAAATCTTATCTATCATGCAGGGTAAATGGACAACACAATCCACCAATCCTAAAGCTAATGTTGCTGCTTCAGGTTTGTTACAAACATTGTTGCGCCTCCATCGGTTAATTATTGACAGTGGTGCAACAGACCACATTACTTCATCTCCAACTTTGCTTGTCAACAGCAATAAGAACACTTTTTTGCCACCAGTTGCTATGCCAAGTGGTGAACAGGCTCCGATTACATCCATTGGGAATTTACCTTTAAATTCTGCTGTTACTTTACAAAATGTACTTGGTGTGCCATCTTTTAAGGTGGATTTAATGCCTGTGAGTCGAATTACCAAGATCTCAATTGTTCAATAACTTTTTTTTTCCTCATTGGTGTATTTTACGGGACTTGACGACGAGGACGACGATTGGTTGGGTGAACAACGAGACGAACTTTATTACTTGGTTGCATTAACATCAGAGAAACCAAAACCTCCAATTCCATCCGCAGCAACCACTTCTTGCAGTTCACCCAGTTCTCAGGTCACCTCCTCCACCGTTTTATGGCATCGCCGTTTGGGGCATTTGTCTTCCACTAGATTAGATTTTATGGCAAAACATTTGTTAAATTTCCCTTTCCAGTCTAATAATGCTTGTGATGTTTGTGCACTTGCAAAACAAAATCGGCTTCCATTTTCTGTTAGTTCAATTTCATCTATTAGACCTTTTGAATTAATTCATTGTGACATTTGGGGCCCCTATAAAATTGCTTCTCTTTCGGTGCGAAATATTTTTTGACTATTGTGGATGATTATTCTAGATTCACATGGGTATTTTTTATGCAACACAAAAGTGAAACACAACATTTACTTGTCAATTTTTTTTCATTTGTCCAAACACAATTCCATGTATCTATAGCCAATATTCGGGTTGATAATGGTGGAGATTTCTTCTCTATGCGAGAATTTTTTAAACATAAAGGGACTACTTACCAACATTCTTGTGTCTATACCCCTCAACAAAATGGGGTTGTAGAACGCAAGCACCGTCATATTCTTGAGTCCGCTAGAGCCTTTAGTTTTCAAGCCCACATTCCTTTACATTTTTGGGCAAAATGTGTTTCTACTGCTGTTCATATAATTAATCGTTTGCCCACACCACTCCTTTCCCGCCAAACTCCTTTTGAACGACTTTATGGAAAACTTCATTCTTATTCTCATATCCGCGTTTTGGGGTGTCTTGCCTATGCCATTAATGTGCACGTCCCCCATAAATTTGCTCCTCGAGCCAAACGATGTGTTTTTCTTGGCTATCCAGTTGGTCAAAAAGCTTACAAGCTCTATGACCTTGCCACCCACCAAATCTTCTGATGTGATCCTAGCAACATGGATCGATTTCGTTTGTTTATGCTTATTTATTATTTATTTTCATATATGGAACCAACATGGATGTCTGTTTTTATTTATTATTTGGGTTAATTTATTTTATTTAATTATGGGTTCAAAATGGGCTAGAAATTAGGAGTTATGAGTTTTTAGTTGGTAATGGGTAGTTTAGGGCTATATTAGTCTTTTTAGCTCTCTTAGGGTTTGAGTATGTTACTATTTAAACTCAAAAACATCTCTTAATGAAAGACCCTATAATTTTGAGCGTGAATAGTGAATTTATTTGAGATTAAGAAAATTTTATCATCGTTCAGTGATTGAACAAAGACTTATCAAATGGTTGGCATCCTTTGCGGCGTCCAATTTGCTGGCAAAATTCATCTGAGGCTATCTCCAAGGGTTTTCAAGGACAGGTTCTTTGGGGGTCTACGGGATCTTGGATCGAATTTCGTCTGTTTCGTATCCTGTTTCGTATCAATTGGTATCACAGCCAGATTTCAGGTCTGACTTTTATCTTTAATTCTTTTCCGTTTCTTCTTTTGTTTCTCTCGCTCTCACCAATCTTGTTTTTATTACTGTGTGTCGTTTGCCTGCAAAATTACATACTGTAAGTTTGCCTTGAATTGCGTATCAGTAAGCCAAAAAAAAATTAAAAAACCTTCACGTCTGTCACTCACAAAAAAGCCAATCTCCATTTAATGAAAAATTACCTTCGTTCAATGTCGAACGCTATCCACCAATGGATTGCACAATCCATGTGTAGTCCAAAAAGTCAGCAAAATCCACAAGGAATCAAAGGGAATAAGGGTATCAAGTAATATAAGACGTGACTCGAGAAGCAACGAGTGTTTGAGAGAGAGTGAAACACGAGAGTTCGTGAGGTTTTCTTTGTTTAATTTTATTTAGTTATTGTTATTACTAATCTGTTTGTTAAGTAAGATGGCAGAGAAAGATATGAACGTGGATGATAGGATTAATACCATGGAAAAGAGTATGGCTGAGTTCCGGGAGATGTTTGGAACTATGAATGCGGCAATTGAGAGGTTGTCGAGGGAGATTACTAGTCTCCAATTCTCTAGTGTTCAGAAGGAGGTTTGAGGGCCACAACAATCTAGACCGAGACAGACAGAGCAACAACCACCTAGGGTACCTATACATGAGGTTGAGGCATAGAATAATCTGGATGATATATATGAGGTTTGATGAGCGAAGAGGTTTTCAGAGAGGAGATAGAAGGGCCTATGAGGGAGAAAATAGACGATTTGGTGATGGATTTGGTGAGAGATTTGGTGACAGATTTGGAGATAGATATGAGATAGATGCATATGATGAGCATAATTATGACTATCGGAGGGAGCCTGACAGGAGAGATCGTGGTAGGAGAGATGATATTGATGGTGACTTAGGCAGTATCAAGATGAAAATTCCATCTTTCCACGACAGAAATGATCCAGAGGCGTATTTGGACTGGGAAATGAAGATTGAGCTGATCTTTAATTGTCATAGGTATTCTGATGAGAAGAAGGTGAAGTTGGCTGCAATTGAGTTTACAGACTATGCGGTGATTTGGTGGGATCAATTGGTAACTAATAGAAGGAGGAACCACGAGAGGCCAGTTGAGACTTGAGAAAAGTTAAAGGCTCTCATGCGTAAGAGGTTCATTCCAAGCCATTATTACAGAGAGTTATATCAGAAGCTACAACATTTGTATCAGGGGTCGAAGAGTGTTGAGGACTATCATACAGAGATGGAGGTAGCAATGATTAGGGCGAATGTGGTGGAAGATAGAGAAGCCACGATGGCTCGGTTTTTAGGAGGGTTAAATAAGGAGATTGCGAGTGTAGTTGAGTTGCATCATTATGTGAAGTTGGAGGATATGCTACATATGGCGATCAAGGTAGAAAGACAGTTGAGGAAGAAATCCGCATCTAGATACACTGCACAGGGGACTTCTGCTTGGAGAGGGAAGTGGCCTAGTAATGATCGGAGAGATGAGGGTTTCAATAAGCCCAAGGCCGATGGTGGTAAGGGAAAAAAAGTGGAGGCAGTTAGGTTTAAAGTTAAGTCTGAAGTGGTAATTCCAAAATCCAAGGAGGTAAAGTGTTTTAAGTGTTTGGGTATGAGACATTATGCATCACAATGTCCCAACAAGCGAACATTAATAATGAATGATGATGGTAATATCGATTCCACAGATGGGGAGGTGGAAGATGAGATGCCTGCATTAGAGGATGCTAATGATGATGAGGGAGCAGCATACCCACTAGATAACCTGTCGCTTGTGTCTATGAGAGCATTGACAGCAAAGATAGTTGAGGAGGAGACCCAGCAGCATAGAGAGAATATTTTTCATACTAGGTGTAGCGTGAATGTGAAGTCATGTAGTATGATCGTAGATGGGGGTTGTTGCACCAACGTGGCTAGCACATCATTGGTGGCAAGATTGGGATTGTCATGTTTGGCACATCCTAAGATATATAGGCTACAATGGCTTAATGAGTGTGGTGAGATCAGGGTGACCAAGCAGGTATTGTTGACTTTTACCATTGGACCTTACACGAATGAGGTGTTGTGTGATGTGGTACCAATGCAGGCAGGTCACATTATCATTTGAAGTCATTTTGCATTTCTTTTTTTTCCAAACCGTGCTCCTCGGTGCTTCTTGCCTGCAACAGTCTTTGGTCGCCCCATTGGTCTGCTTGCAAAATGACTAGTTGGTTCTCTTTTGTCTCATTGCTCAAGATCTCGTTGTTTCCCTTATTTACGAGGTGGTAGACTGGTCGCCCCCAGTCTTGATTTAGCTTTCTGCTATTCGCTGCTTGTAATAGGTCAGGGTGAACCACGTGATGTGGCATTCCATATCATCATACTATATCACATGCTACGAAATAGTCCCAATAGTTACAAATATTATTGCCCTCAATGAATGCTCAGTAATGAAACCAGAGAACCTTCAAAACATTCAACGCAACTCAAATCCAAGTCTTTGAATAAATGATCTAAGTCAGACTCAAAGCCAAGCAAACCTCTCCACGTGTTCTAAGCCCCAAGAACCGTGAATCTTGATTTTGTAAGAACAAAATCCTTCCAAGATCATGTCCAACCCTTAAGGAACATTGCCCTTAAAAACCTTTCTTTATTTCTTTGGAGAATCCTGAACAGCGATACAGCGCCACAACGATTGCCACACGTTGATAAGCTTTTGTTCCGTAAAACCAAGGAAGAATCTACTCCCTCAAGATGACACAAGTCAATTTGTTTTGTAAAAAGATATATTATTGGTTAATTATTCATTACAATGAATAATGCCCCTTTAAATAGGTGGCTAACCCTAATTCTAACAAAATATAATAAAACCCTAATAAAATACTTGAAAATTTCGTCCATGGGCTTTTTAATTTAATTAATGTTCAGCCTAACAATTAAACAACACATAACTTAAAAAAATATAAAATATAAAAACTATAGGGATACATTGCGTCCTCATTTAGACCATGAAGGAATCTGAACTGGACTTTGATGAAAACTTCAAAGTTGTAGAGCTACGAGTTCTATTTTCAATACAACTTGAAGCAACAAAATCGGACTTCGGACGAGAAATTTACGTCCAAAATACGAAGACTGCGTAAATTCCGCCACTACTAATGCACCATTCGGAAATAAAGCCCAAAATCAATCAAGGCAGCCCATGCACGTCCTAGACCCATTCCAATATTGCTTTAGACATAATAAAGCCTTCACATAATGTCTCATGCATGGACCAAACTCCAGAACCCAAGGAATCTTCCAAATCCACTGAAATGGCCCAAATACACCAATTTGACCAAGCCATGCAATTAGCCACAACTTCAAGTTAACTTGGCCCAACAAATAGAGCTCATTCTGGATCACATCATTCTCACTCTCTTGAAAAGGATTCGACCTCGAATCCGAACCCGGGTCATAGATAAAAATGACAAGATCAATGAAACGAGAATCCTGGAATAAAAGAAAATCACATGGAAGAAAATGGTTAAGGTGAGCAAAAGTCAATAAGGCGAATGAATGACTTTTTGGCAATACTTTTCCACTCTCAATCTCTCAATTGCTACTCTCATTCTTAACGCCACTTGCAACAGCTAAAATATTCCTACATGGATTCACATTTGAAATCTCATTTAAAACAAACTCAATATGCCTATGTCACTTTCTCAAACAATCAACACTCTCATCCACGATCTGACCACACTCTACATATTCAGCCACATGTACTTTTTGCATACCATAACTCATGTCCTCACAACCAACATCAGATTGCTCCATATGATAGTCACCCTTAACAGTAACGTCAACACCTCATTGGAATCGTGAACAACCAAATCATGATCACTAATGTTATCGCTCACATCAATATCATCACTATCATCAACACCATCAACCACCTCACTCTTATTTATTGAAACATCAACATGTTTCATTTCATTACTCAAGGCTACGTTTATATCCTTATCTACTTCACATTTTACTAATGTCTTTTTCTCTATCAACTCTGGAAGCTCTCCTAGTAACATTCCAAAAGCAATCGCACTTTTCTTTTTAGCCCACTATTCTTCACTCCTCTGCATGTACAACTCGTCCTCATAGACCTCTTGTAGGGTTAAAGGAGCAAGCTTGATAATTTTTCCACCATACCTAAATTTGTACATATTCATATCCATATCATAAACTACTTTATTGAATTTATACCAAGGCTTACCCAATAAAATATGCGTATGACATATAGGAACCACGTCACAAACTACTTGGTCAACATACTGCCCAATTGCAAAATTTACCACAACCTGCTTAGCAACCTCGAACTCTCCAAAATCACTCATCCACTTATAAGGTCTATCAAGAGGTATCAATGGTAATCCCAATTTTTCCACAATGGTAGTGCTAGCTAAATTTATGTGATTCCCTCTATTAATAATCATACTACACTACACACTTTACTATTGATAGAGCATCTCGTGCGAAAGATAAGTACCATTTTATCCATCAAATTATTTATATAAATCAACCCTTACTGGAAAGACGCCAATAATGAGGAAAGACTCAAAGAATCACTAAGAAAATATGAAAACAAACAAAGAAACTAACTAAAAAAAAACCAAAAGTAAATAAGAAGACAAACTGAACTGAAACTGGACAAAATAAATAGGGTTCTTCAAACCCTAAGAGAGGGTTCTTCAAAATAAATAGGGTTCTTCAATCAGTTCGGTTTCCAAATAACTGCTCTGATACCAAATGATAAAAACCTGCCTGGAACAAAGCCAAGCAAACCTCTCCACGTGTTCTAAGCCCCAAGAACCGCGAATCTTGATTTTGTGAGAACAAAATCATTCCAAGATCAAGTCCAACCCTTAAGGAACATTGCCCTTAAAAACCTTTCTTTATTTCTTTGGAGAATCCTGAACAGCGATACAGCGCCACAACGCTTGCCACACGTTGATAAGCTTTTGTTCCGTAAAACCAAGGAAGAATCCACTCCCTCAAGATGACACAAGTCAATTTGTTTTGTAAAAAGATATATTATTGGTTAATTATCCATTACAATGAATAATGCCCCTTTAAATAGGTGGTTAACCCTAATTCTACCAAAATATAATAAAACCCTAATAAAATACTTGAAAATTTCGTCCATGGGCTTTTTAATTTAATTAATGTTCAGCCTAACAATTAAACAACACATAACTTAAAAAAATATAAAATATAAAAACTATAAGGATACATTGCGTCCTCATTTAGACCATGAAGGAATCTGAACTGGACTTTGATGAAAACTTCAAAGTTGTAGAGCTACGAGTTATCTTTTTAATTCAACTTGAATCACCAAAATCGGACATCGGACGAGAAGGTTACGTCCAAAATACGAAGACTGCATAAATCCCGCCACTACTAATGCACCATTCGGAAATAAAGCCCAAAATCAATCAAGGCAGCCCATGCACGTCCTAGACCCATTCCAATATTGCTTTAGACATAATAAAGCCTTCACATAATGTCTCATGCATGGACCAAACTCCAGAACCCAAGGAATCTTCCAAATCCACCAAAATGACCCAAATACACCAATTTGACCAAATCACGCAATCAGCCAAAACTTCAAGTTAACGTGGCCCAAAAAACAGAGCTCATTCTGGATCACATCATTCTCCCTCTCTTGAAAGGATTCGACCTCGAATCCGAACCCGGGTCATAGATAAAAATGACAAGATCAATGGGATGAGAATCCTGGAATAAAAGAAAATCACATGGAAAAAAATGGTTAAGGTGAGCAAAAGTCAATAAGGCGAATGAATGACTTTTTGGCAATACTTTTCCACTCTCAATCTCTCCATTGCTACTCTCATTCTTAACGCCACTTGCAACAGCAAAGAGATTCCCACATGGATTCACATTTGAAATCTCATTTAAAACAAACTCAACATGCCCATGTCGCTTTCTCAAACAATCAACACTCTCATCCACGATCTGACCACACTCTACATATTCAGCCACATGTACTTTTTGGACACCATAACTCATGTCCTCACAACCAACATCAGATTGCTCCATATGATAGTCACCCTTAATAGTAACGTCAAGCACCTCATTGGAATCATGAACAACCAAATCATGATCACTAATGTTATCGCTCACATCAATATCATCAACACCATCAACCACCTCACTCTTATTTATTGAAACATCAACATGTTTCATTTCATTACTCAAGGCTACGTTTATATCATTCTCTACTTCACATTTTACTAATGTATTTTTCTCTATCAACTCTGGAAGCTCTCCTAGTAACATTCCAAAAGCAATCGCACTTTTCTTTTTAGCCCACTCTTCTTCACTCCTCTGCATGTACAACTCGTCCCCATAGACCTCTTGTAGGGTTAAAGGAGCAAGCTTGATAATTTTTCCACCATACCTAAATTTGTACATATTCCTATCCATATCATAAACTACTTTATTGAATTTATACCAAGGCTTACCCAATAAAATATGTGTATGACATATAGGAACCACGTCACAAACTACTTGGTCAACATACTGCCCAATTGCAAAATTTACCACAACCTGCTTAGCAACCTCGAACTCTCCAAAATCACTCATCCACTTATAAGGTCTATCAAGAGGTATCAATGGTAATCCCAATTTTTCCACAATGGTAGTGCTAGCTAAATTTATGTGATTCCCTCTATTAATAATCATACTACACACTTTACTATTGATAGAACATCTCGTGCGAAAGATAAATACCCTTTTATCCATCAAATTATTTATATAAATCAACCCTTACTCGAAAGACACCAATAATGAGGAAAGACTCAAAGAATCACCAAGAAAATATGAAATCAAACACAAAGAAACTGACTAAAAAAAAATTAAAAAAAAATAAACCAAAGTAAAATAAGAGGACAAACTGAATTGAAACTGGACAGAATTCGTAACTTTGAAAGGGATTTTGAGACTCGAAACTTAAGCGGATTGAGTACGGCCAATGACTAATGAATTCGTCTCCTTGAGTACTTATAAATCGATATATTATGGGTCCCGTAACTCTTTCTAGATCAAAAGTTTCAGCAGTTTGAAAATCAGTGCGCGGCTGAAAAATTCTGACCGAACTGATCCGAAAATTACAGATAAATTCGACTTTAATTGACTCAAAAACTCTAAGAACTGAATCCTATATGCTATTAACCTGAAAGAGCATTATAATAACATCCAAGAATCAGTCATAAACATGAAAAACACAAAGGAAATAAGAAAAAAAAATTGAGATGAGAAGAGACAAAAAAAAAAACAAGAGAAAAAAAAAGGAATATTAAAACTTCATAAAACGATAAAGATAGAGAAAATCTTGACCTTGGAACCCTGAGCTCCTGATACCAAATGATAAGAAACCCACTTGGATTCGAAAATCCAAGCAAACCCCAAGCAACAGACAGAACCCCAAGAACCGCGAATTTGATTTTGTGGAAACAAAACCCTTCCAAGGCTACGAAGAAGACCCACAAAGAACTTGCCCTTGAGAACCTTTAAGATGAATCCTTGTAGTGTTTTGTTAGCAATGGAGACGCCACTAAGTTTGCCAAAACTTAGATAAGTCGATTCAAACTTGAAAAGGGGAATCCCTCCCTTACAAGAATTTGGCCATAGCCAAAGCTTTAAGCTTTTGAGTTTTATAAATTTCGTTGATGCGAGCCTAGAACAGCGTCGTCAAGTTCTGTGTCCTACAGTCTGGCGACTCCACTGGGGATCTAGAGAATCGGTCTCGAAATCATGTCTTGTGATGTGTATGATTTGTGCTCTAGTTGACCGTTTCTATGGTGGGTTGATGGGGTTTTAATCAAAGGCATTGTTAAAGCTAGGTGATGGTTTGGTGTCTTCCTTCATTCACTACCTTTCGGGGAAAAGCTGTGAAGGTACCTAGATAATCATTACCCGTAGCTCGTTGTGACAGACTAATTTGGAGGACTTGTTGTTTATTCCTGACACCAAACGATAAGAGCCTAAGAGGCTTAGGTACTTAAGAGAGTCTCGCTCCACCCTCCCTCTGGGGAATCTACAACGGGAAATCCATTTGACAGTCAGTCACACACCATAGCTCAATGGCACGTACCTTAAAGTATAAAAAAGGTGCGCTCACTTGGTCGTTCGGACCCTTGAGTGGGGAGACCTAGTTGTGGGCAACCCTTCGTCGACGAGAGCCTTTGTCTACACTCCTATAAACCCACAAGTGAACCGTAGTTGTATGACCTATAGAAGCCACCCTTTATGCTTTTGATAACCACATGCATATTATATCTCATGCATCTCATGCATCTCATGCATACATGCATCATGTTAACCCTCGTGTCTTAAAATCCATCATAGATATCTGTTGGGTTAGAAAAAAAGAAGGGCTTGTTAAGAAGAGTTTAGCAAACATAGAAATCGGGGAAAAGGAAATCGAGAAACAGAAAACCTTACGGCAAGGATATAAAGACCATGGTGGGCCCAAAAAAAAAAGAAAAAAAAAAAAGAAAAAAAGAAAAAAAAGAAAAAAAAAAGAAAGAAAAAAGATTGTTTTTTAAGTCTTTGATAGTTAGACATAAGTCCGATGATGAAATTGATTGCTTTAGAGTGAAACTTTAGAAACGATAAACCCTTGACGTGCTTTTATCTGATGCTTTGATTAATTGATCTATGTTAGACTCGTAAGCACTTGATTATGGTTCTTAGCAGTGAATACCTGAGTAGTTAGCAAAGTGACTAGTCGAAGAAATTGTAGGTCGGTGAATGACCGTTTGCTTAGATGTCTATCTTGATTTGCTTATGTTATGATGTGTGGTATGGTTGAAAATAAAAGAAAAGTCTCTAAAGAAAAAATTTAAACCACCTATAACCGATAAGCGTGAAGCTACCCATGGGCGAGTATTAGGACCACCATAAAGAGAAATGCTACCTTAAAGAGTATGTGTGTTGAAAAGAAAAAAAAAAGAAGGAAAAAAATAAGAAAATGAAAAGAAAAAAAAAAGAGACAAAGGAAAAGAAAGATAAAACCATACCACATTGAGCACGAAAAAGCAATTGCAGAGCATAACTGAGACATCTAGGTTGGTTTGACCCATTGATCCTGATTTTTGAAACGAAATCATCGAGTTAGCTTACCTAAGGATTAAGCTGTGAAAAAAACCTTTGCACACACACACTTTGAGTCTGGCTTAGATCATTTATCCAGAGACTTGGATTTGAGTTGCATTGGGTGTTTTGAAGGTTCTCTGGTTTCATTACTGAGCATTCTTTGAGGACAATGATATGTATAACTATTAAGACTTGTTCATAGCCTATAACATGATGATATGGAAGGCCCCACAATGTGGTTCATCTTGACCAAGTACAAACAGCGGAGAACAGAAAGCTAAACCAAGACTGGGGGCGACCAGTCTACCACATCGCGAATCAAGGACATAACAAGATATTGAGTCATGAGACCAGAGAGAAGACTAAGTAATCACCTGGAGAACTAGCGGAAGACCTAACCCAACAGAATAGGAAATTCATTCATGCATGCATGCATACACGTAACATATTTTGCATTCTTTTTTTGTGTTTGTTTTGTTTTGTATTCACAGGTTTCAAAGAAGAAAAAGAGAAAGCGGCAAAGACAAGCCAACCAGAATCAACAACATATGAGTAGTAGTTTTGGGGATGAGTCCCAAGGTTGAGGCCCATATTAGTTTCAGTTTTAGGGATGAGTCCCGGGGGCGAGGCCCGCACCAGCATTGATATCAGTTTTAGGGATGAGTCTCAGGGTTGAAGCTCGCGTTGTCAGCATCAGTTTCATGAATGAATCCTAGGGTCGGGGCCCACATCAACAGAGTTTTGGAAGGAATCTGGGAATGAATCCCAGGGCCGAGGCCCACATCAACAGAGTTTTGGAATGAATTCGGGAATGAATCCCAGGGTTGAGGCCCATATGAGTTTGAATCCGGGAATGAATCCTAGGGTCAAGGCCCACATCGTCATAATTTTGGAATGAATCCGGGAATGAATCCCAAGGTCGAGGCCTATATCAGCAGAGTTTTGGAATGAAGCCATGAATGAATACCAGGGTCGAGGCCCACATCGTCAGAGTTTTGGAATGAAGCCGAGAATGGAAATCCAAGAATGGAGCAGAGTTCGAGAAAGAACAAGCAGAGAATGGCACTCCAAGAATAAAGCAAGGTTCGAGAATGAACAGCCGAGAATGGCAATCCGAGAATGGAATACAGTTCAGGAATGAACAAGCTGGGAATGGCACTCCGAGAATGGAACACGAGTTCGAGAATGAACAATCCGAGAATGGCAATCCGAGAATGGAATATAGTTCAGGAATGAACAAGCCGGGAATGTCACTCAGAGAATGGAACACAGGTTCAGGAATGAACAAGTCGAGAATGGCAATCCGAGAATGGAATACAGTTCGGGAATGAACAAGCCGGGAATGGCACTCCGAGAATGGAGCAAGGTTCGGGAATGAACAAGCCGAGAATGGCACTCCGAGAATGGAACACAGGTTCGGGAATGGACCATCTCATACAACACAGTTTGAAAATAAACCATCACATCAGTATCAGTTCGGGGGCGAGGCCCACATCAGTTTGAGGGCGAGGCCCACATTGTTAGCGGTATTGGGATGCATCCCATGGTCGAGGTGCCCCGTTGTCAGTTGCAGTTCCGGGATGCGTCCCAGGGTCGAGGGCCCACTGCATCATCAGTTGTAGTTTCGGGATGCGTCCCAGGGTCGATGACCCACTACATCATCAGTTTGAGGGCGAGGTCCCCATTATCAGCGGTATTGGGATGCATCCCAAGGTCGAGGTACCCTCGTTGTCAGTTGCAGTTCCGGGATGCATCCTAGGGTCGAGGGTCCACTGCATCATCAGTTGTAGTTCCGGGATGCATCCCAAGGTCGATGACCCACTACATCATCACTTTTAGAATGTGACTCAGGGTCGAGGGCCAACACATCATTGTAGTTCCGGGATGCGTCCCAGGGTCGAGGGCCCACTGCATCATCAGCACAGTTCGGGAACAAAGCCCACATTCAGTACAGCTCGGGAATAAAGCCCACAATCAATAGTTCGGGAACAAAGCCCACATTCAACACAGTTCGGGGACAAAGCCCACAGTTCGGGAACAAAACCCACATTCAGTACAGCTCGGGAACAAAGCCCACAGTCAAGATAGTCAGGGAACAACCCTATCTCTACAACAGTTCGGGAACAAAGCCTAGGGGAATAAAGCTCTATCTTAACACAGTTCGGGAATAAAGCCCAGAGAAATAAAACCCTATCTCTACAACAGTTCAGGAACAAAGCCCAGAGGAATAAAGCCCTATCTTAACACAGTTCGGGAATAAAGCCCAGAGGAATAAAACCCTATCTCTACAACAGTTCGGGAACAAAGCCCAGGGGAATAAAACCATATCTTAACACAGTTTGGGAACGAAGCCCATGGGAGTACGAAATAACATGGAGTCGCCACCCGGTATGAACCGGGACAAAGATTTAAGGCCGCACTCACCCCTCGCAAGGGAAGACCTCAAACCGTTGGGTTCGGAATGGTCTCTTACTTATGTCACTTGTGATGATATGATTTGTGCAATAAACTAACCGAATCTATTCAACATTCATGCTCAAGGGTAATCTACGCATAAGTCCGCATGCATAATAATAACAATGAGAACCTATATCTAAGTTCGCATACTTCAAAGTAAGTTGTCATAACGGCAAACACGTAATAACATACAATCATCACACAAGCATGCTCAATTATCTCATGCGGAAAATAAATAAGAATCTAAGCATAAATATAAATTAAATCCCTAATGTGAAAACAACCTAATCATGTATAAAGAAATAACTTTCTATCGACTAAATCATGCTTAAGATAAATAACATGCTAACAACCTAATCATGCTTTAATAACAAATAAATAACCTACGAACTACAACATGCTCAAATACAAGTTTGGATGAGACGAAATATGTGTCTCTTAAGTGGTACGTGGCGTTGTCTCCCGAGTACAAATCGCACTACCGTCAATTCGGATTCGGCTATGGAATTTACGTTCGGGTTTCCATCCTATATACCACAAAAGGGAACACATATTCCGCTCATCCAACAATCACATCATGCCACAAACGACTCTCATGCGATAATACTTCTAAAATAAATAAAATAAACGAAAGATAATAAATAACAAAGTGCCCTCAGGTCTAACCTCTTTTGTCGTCTCACGAAAGGGCGTTTCACGTCCGTTGGAAGGGCGAATGATCCGTAACTTTTCCGATTCACGAACTCAATGTTTTACCTCGCTGTTTTGCTATTCAAGCTACTATTTTTGCTCCGTTTCGCTGCTATTTTGCTGCTGTTTTTAGGCCACTGTTTTGGTTGTTAATTCATGGACTGTTTTCGGGGTGATTTAAGGGTTTATTAGCGGCAGTTTCTGGGTGCATGGAAGGCAGTTTATGAGGGCTGTTTTGCGTAAATTAGGGCTGCAGTGCAAGGCTGTTTTGAGGTGGTTTGTGCGTGAAATTGGGCTGCTTAGGGGGTTTTTTTTCCACGGCAATTTGAAGGGATTTTGGTGCGGTTGTGGTGCGACTGTGAGGGACTTTGTGGGCTTGTGTTTGTCGTTTGCTGTGTGAAGGTTTTGTGGGCTTGTGGCTTGCGTGAATTAAAGGAGGGTGAGGCAGGCTGTGACGTGAACTGGCTGAATGGTAAGGGCATGTGTTGATGTGAATTAACTTAGTGGTAATGGCAGGTGTTGATGCGTGGAGATAGTGGCTTATGCGCAGGTGAGGTTGTCTAGGCGTGAAGCTGTGTGGTGTGTGGTGTGGGCTGATTTGAATCACGTGGAGGCTATGTTGATTTGTTACGATAACGTGTGGCTAGCTAGGGGCAGACGGCGTGAATTGGTGAATGTGATGAAGGCTTATGCGGCAAATGGTGTGCTTGGGGGAGATGCTTGGGCGTGTGTATGCTCTCAAAACCTTATGATTTGTGTGAATATTATGTGAATGTGTTTCCTATTCCGATGGGTTAGGTCTTCCTTGTGCTCCTCGGTGATTCTTGCATACAAAAGTCATTGATCACCTCATGAGTCTGCTTATAATTTTCTTCTGCCAGTCCTCTTCTGGTAACTGGTTGGTTCTCTTTTGTCTCATGGCTCAAGATCTCGTTGTATCCCTTATTTGCGGGGTAGCAGACTGGTCACCCCAAGTCTTGGTTTAGCTTTCTGCTCTCCGCTGTTTGCACTTGGTCAAGATGAACCGCATGGTGATGCCTTCCATATCATCATACTATGCTATGAAATAGTACCAATAGTTATACATATCATCGTCCTCAAAGAATGCTCAGTAATGAAACCAGAGAACCTTCAAAACGTTCAATGCAACTCAAATCCAAGTCTTTGAATAAGTGATCTAAGCCAGACTCAAAGTGTATGTGTGCAAAGGTTCCTTCGCAGATTCCTCCCAAGGTAAGCCAACTCAATGACTTCGTCAAAAAATTGGGATCGATAGGTCAAACCAACCTAGATGGCTCAATTATGCCTGCAGTTGCTTTTCTGTGCTCAGTATGGTATGGTTTTCTTTCTCTTTTTCTTTTGTCTCTTTTTTTTTTCTTTTATCTTTTTCTTTTTATTTTTTTTTATTTTTTTTCTTTCTTTGACACACCTACCCTTTAAGGTAGCATTTCTCCTCATGGTGGTCCTAATACTCGCCCATGGGTAGCTTCACGCTTATCGGTTATAGGTAGTTTAATTCTTTTCTTTAGAGACTTGTATTTCATTTTCAATCATACCACACATCATAACATAAGCAAATCAAGATAGACATCTAAGCAAACGGTCATTCACCGACCTACAATTTCATCAACTAGTCACTTTGCTAACTACTCAGGTTTTCACTGCTAAGAACTATAATCAAGTGCATGTGAGTCTAACATAGATCAATCACTCAAAGTATCAGATAAAAGCACATCATGAGTTTATCATTTCTAAGGTTTCACCCTAAAGTAAACAATTTCATCATCGGACTTATGCCTAACTATTAAGGACTACAACAAATAACCAATTTTTCTCTTTTTTTCTCTTTTTTTTTTTTTTCTTTTTTTCTCTTTTTTTTTTATTTTTTTTCTTTGGGCCCGCCATGGTCTTTTTATCCTTGTCGTAAAATTTTATGTTTCTCGACTTCCTTTTCCCGATATCCATGTTTGATAAACTCTTTTTGACATATCTTTCTTTCTTATCTAACCCAACGAATATCTATGATGGATTTTAAGACACATGGGTTAACATGATGCATGTATGCATGAGATGCATGAGATGCGTGTGATGCATGGAATATATAAGTCGACCCATTATCATTTTAAAGTATTCAACCACACCATTGCGCGATGTGGGCCTTCCCCAGTGGAGTCGCCAGACTGTAGGAGACAGAAATTGGCGACGTTGTTCTAGGCTCGCGGCCTAGGTGGGAGTACGGAGTAGTCCACATATGAACTAAACCGGAGAAATAACATGGAGTCGCCACCCGGTGTGAACCGGGACAAAGATTTAAGGCCGTACTCAACCCTCGTAAGGGAAGACCTCAAACCGTTGGGTTCAGAATGGTCCCTTAATTATGCCTCTTGTAATGATGTGATTTGTGCAATATCTTAACCGAATCTATGCAACATATATGCTCAAGGGTAACCTATGTCTAGTTCATATTCATCAAAATAACTCATAATCTAAGTGTGCATGCTTGAAAGTAAGTCTTTAAACGACAAACACACAATGAGCACAATGAGCACATTAAACCATTAAACCAAAATAAACAAATAGCAATTTAAACATAATCATAAACTAAACAAAATATCATGCCTAAAATAACGTAATCATGATTTGAAAATAAATAACAAACCAAGCTAAATCATGTTTTAATAACAAACAAATAACCTACGAACTTCAACATGCTCAAACACAAGTTTGGATGAGACGAAATACGTGTCTCTTAAGTGGTACGTGGCGTTGTATCCCGAGTACAAACCGCACTACCGTCCATTCGGATTCGGCTACGGAATTTACGTCCAGGTTTCCATCCTATATACCACAAAGGGAACACATATTCCGCTCATCCAACAATCACATCATGCCTCAAACGACTCTCATGCGATAATATTTTTAAAATAAATAAAATAAACGAAAGATAATAAATAAAAAGGTGCCCTCAGGTCTAACCTCTTTTGTCGTCTCTCGAAAGCGCGTTACACGACCGTCGGAAGGGTTGATATTCCGCAACTTTTCCGGTTCGCTAATCCAATGTTTCTCCTCGCTGTTTTCACTGTTTGGGCTGCTGCTTTCACTCCGTTTCACTGCTGTTTTAAGGGTATTTTCTGGTCACTGTTTTGGGTTAATTTGGGGACAGTTTTGGGTAGTTTTGGGGACTGTTTTGGACAATTTTTCTGGACATTTTGGGGACTGTTTTGGACAGTTTTAAGGTTTATTGAGTTCGGCAGTTTAAGGCTTATTGGGTGGCAGTTTTGAAGGTTTGTTGGAGATCAGTTTTTGGCTTATTCGTGAGGTGTGTGATGCGCTGAATTGGTCAAAAGGCTGTTGTGTGGCTAGCGAAGTGGGGGCAGATGCGTGCATGCTGTGAGCGGGCTGGCGTGGCAAGCGAAATGGGTTTTTTGATGATGAGTTGAAGGGTAGGTTCCGTGGGTGATGTGCTAGGTCAGTGGCGTGAAGAACCCGAGGCTGCTACGTGTTTGTGAGCTGTTTAGGTAGTGAGGTGAAGCAGTGAGGACATGGGCAGGTGGCGTGGGTTGGTTTCGTGAGTGAAGTTGCTCTTTGTGGATACTGTCGTTTGAATGTAATAGGCGTGAAGGGCAAAGACAGGGGCAGTGTGGCGTGGCTATGCGTGAGGCGTGAAGGGAAAAGACATGGGCAGTGTGGCGTTGAGTTCAATGAGGTTGAGTGTGAGTGTTTTTCATGAGTTGGCCGAGAGGGGAGAGAAGGGCAGGTTTAGGGTTATTATTTTGTGTTTTTTTTTGTGTGAATCTGCCAGGGTTAGAAAAGTGGGGTTAATGGTTCTTTTTATAGGCAAAGGGATGAGTTTACCTTGTGGAGAATGAATAAGATTTTGTGTAATTAGGGGGATATCTTTTAATTAGTGTGTTACAAGGAAAGGATTTCTTTAAGTAGGAAGGTAAATAATTAGGAATGTTTATTTATGGAATTTAATTTGGATCTTTTAATTTGGGAATTTAATTTAATTTAAGTTTAATTTTAATTGGTTTTAATTTAATTTGTGACATGCATTTTAAATGTTTTAATTATTTTGGATTGGGCTTGGTGTGTGGTTTTAGGGATATGTGGGCATGGTTTGTGTCTTACGGGGGTTTGGGCTAAGGATGTTCTTTGAAACGGAGGTCCAACAAGCGAGTCCGAATCTAATCCAAGGAGTTAAATCCAACCAAGTGTCAATTCTTGACCTTTTCCCTTCCAACGTCTGTTTCCCACGGCTTTCAGAGTCAAAGAGGTAGTGTCTCCATACGGGACTCATCATCTGGACTTACATGCAAAAATGCAGTGTCTACAGTCACCCCCACTTTGATGGGACTTGTGCAGTGTGTGACAATGACAATCATATCAAAGTAAGTGCAATGTATTTTTACTTACCTGGCTCGCCAGCTGTCACCTGGTTTGCCTGTTGCTCCGAGTTAAATTTGATGATGTGCCATTCTTGGCGTACTAAACCCCGTACCTATGGTGTCGTGGTAGTCCATAATAGTCCACATGCCGTACCTGGCGTGATAAACCTCATACCTAGGGTGTCGCGGTAGTCCACAATAGTCCACATGTTGTACCTGGCGTGCTAAACCCTGTACCTAGGGTGTCGCGGTAGTCCACAATAGTCCACATGCCGTACCTGGCGTGCTAAACCCCATTTCCGAGGCGTTGCTGAAGTGATGACTGTCCATTTTCGAACTGTGCTCCATTTTCAGAGTGCCATTTTCGGCGAGCTAACCCCATTTTCGAACTATCGCTAATGTGATGATAGTCCATTTTCGAACCATGCTCCATTTTCGGAGTGCCATTTTCGGTGAGCTAACCCCATTTTCGAAGTGTTGCTAATGTGATGATAGTCCATTTTCGAACCATGCTCCATTTTCGAAGCGCCATTTTCGGCGAGAGGTAGTGGTCCATTTCCGAACCGTGCTCCATTTTCAGAGTGCCATTTTCGGCGCCTAATGAGAGAATAGTCCATTTTCGAACCGTGCTCCATTTTCAGAGTGCCATTTTCGACGTCTGATGAGATACTGGTCCATTTTCGAACCGTGCTCCATTTTCGGAGTGCCATTTTCGGCGAGCTGATGTGATTGTGGTCCATTTCTGAACCATGCTCCATTTTCGAAGTGTCATTTTTGGCGTCTGATGAGAGAATGGTCAATTTTCGAACCGTGCTCCATTTTCGGAGTGTCATTTTCGGTGTCTGATGAGATACTGGTCCATTTCCGAACCGTGCTCCATTTTTAGCGAGCTGATGTGATTGTGGTCCATTTCCGAACCATTGTTGGTGAGAGACAGTCCATTTCCGAACCATTACTGATGTGAGAGTGGTCCATTTCCGAACCATTGCTGATGTGAGAGTGGTCCATTTCCGAACCGTTGATGATGAGAGATAGTCAATTTCTGAACCATTGCTGATGAGAGATAGTCCATTTTCGAACCATTGCTGATTTGAGAGTGGTCCATTTCCGAACCATTGCTTGAGTTAAAATAAGGGTCTTGTTCCCAGAATTGTGTTGAATGTGGGCTTTGTGCCCTTAGATTTCCATACTTGGCAAGACTGATACTGATGTTGGTGTGTCTCCATACCCGGAGTGCCATACCCGGCAAGAATGATACTGATATTGGTGTCTTCTTACCCGGAGTGCCATACTCGGCAAAACTGATACTGATGTCGGTGTGTCTTCATACCCGGAGTGTCATACCCAGCGAAACTGGTACTGATGTCGGTGTGTCTCCATACCCGGAGTGCTGATGATGCAGTGGGCCCTCGACCCTGGGACACATCCGGAATTGCAACTGATGTGTGGGCCCTCGACCCTGAAACACATCCTAAAAGTAATGATGTAGTGGGTCCTCGACCCTGGGACGCATCCCAAAAATACAACTATTGATGCAGTGGGCCCTCGACCCTGGGACGCATCCCAATACCACTGACAATGTGGGCCTCACCCTCAAACTGATGATGTAGTGGGTCCTCAACCCTGGGATGCATCCCCGAACTGATACCGATGTGGGCCTCGACCCTGGGACTCATCCCAAAACTGCTACTGATGTGCGGGCCTCGACCCTGGGTCTCATCCCCAAAACTGAAACTGATGTGGGCCTCGCCCCCAGACTGATACTGATGTGGGTCTCGCCCCAGATTGATACTGATGTGGGCCTCGCCCTATGACTCATCCCCAAAACTGATACTGACGTGGGCCTCAACCCTGGGACTCATCCCCAAGCTGATATTGATGCTCCATCCTCAAACTTATACTGATGTGGACCTCGCCCCAAACTGATATTGATGTGGGCCTCGCCCCCAAACTGATACTGATATGGGTCTCGCCCCCAGACTGGTACTGATACTAATGTGGGCCTCGCCCCTAGAGTGTCATACCCGGCAAGACTGATACTGATGTTAATGTGGGTCTCACCCCCAGATTGCCATAACTGGCAAGACTACTCGGCTTGTTCATTCCCAATTTGTGCTCCATTCTCGAAGTGCCATTTATGGCTTGTTCATTCCTGAACTGTGTTCCATTCTCGTAGTGCCATTCCCGGCTTGTTCATTCTCGAACTGTGCTCTATTCTCGGAGTGCCTTTCTCGGCTTGTTCATTCCCGAACCTTGCTCCATTCTCGGAGTGTCATTCCCGGCAAGACTAATTCTGATAAATGTGTGGGATTTGCCCCCAGAGTGCCATACCCGACAAGATTGATTCTGATAACGATGTGGGTCTTGCCCTCAGAGTGCCATACCCGGCAAGACTGATAATGATGTGGGCCTTCCTAATGTATTTAGGCCATTTTGGTGGATTTGGAAGATTCCTTAGGTTCTGGAGTTTGGTCCATGCATGAGACATTATGTGAAGGCTTTATTATGTCTAAAGCAATATTGAAATGGGTCTAGGACGTGCATGGGCTGCCTTGATTGATTTTGGGTTTATTTCCGAATGGTGCATTAGCAGTGGCGGGATTTACGCAGTCTTCATATTTGGACGTAGGTTTCTCGTCCGATGTTCGATTTTGGTGATTCAAGTTGCATTGAAAAGAGAACTCGTAGCTCTACAACTTTGAAGTTTTCATCAAAGTCCAATTCGGATTCCTTCATGGTCTAAATGAGGACGCAATGTATCCATTTAGTTTTTATATTTTATATTTTTTAAGTTATGTGTTGTTTAAGTGTTGGGCTGAACATTAATTAAATTAAAAAGCCCATGTTATTTCTCTGGTTTAGTTCCCCCGCGGACTATTCCGTACTCCTAACTAGGCCGCGAGCCTAGAACATCATCGCCGATTTCTGTGTCCTACAGTCTGGCGACTCCACTGGGGATAGAGAATTGGCCCCGAAATCATGTCTTGTGATGTTTATGATTTGTGCTTTAGTTGACCGTGTCTATAGTAGGGTTATGAGGGTTTAACCAAAGGCATTTTTTAGGCTAGGTGATGGTTGGTGTCTTCCTTCATTCACTACTTTTCTATAAGGAAAAGCTGTGAAGGCACCGAGATGATCATTACTCGTAGCCTGTTGTGACGGACTAGTTTGGAGGACTCGTTGTTTATTCCTGTCACCAAGGCGGTAAGAGCCTAAGAGACTTGGGTATTTAAGAGAGTTCACTCCACCTTCTCTCTGGGGAATCAACAATGGGGAATCCATTCGACAGTTGGCACGTACCGTAAGGTATAAAAAAGGTGTGCTCACTTGGTCGCTTGAACCCTTGAGTGGGGAGTCCTAGTTGTAGGCAACCCTTCGTCAGCGAGAGCCTTTTTCCGCACTCCCGTAAACCCGCATGAGAACCATAGTTGTATATCCTACAAAAGTTTCTCCTTTATGCTTTTGATAACCGCATGCATATTATATCTCATACATCGCATGCATCTCATGCATACATGCATCATGTTAACTCCGTGTCTTAAAAGCCATCATAGATATCCGTAGGGTTAGAGTAGAAAAAAGGTT
Organism: Zanthoxylum bungeanum; assembly: GCA_019454045.1. Classification (NCBI taxonomy): domain Eukaryota; kingdom Viridiplantae; phylum Streptophyta; class Magnoliopsida; order Sapindales; family Rutaceae; genus Zanthoxylum; species Zanthoxylum bungeanum. The sequence goes on from SKCR01000007.1 coordinate 43,288, forward strand.
TGTCAAGAGGAGTTTAGCAAACGTGGATAGCGAGGAAAAGGAAATTGAGAAACAGAAAACCTTACGGCAAGGATAGAAAGACCATTGGGGGGCCTTCCAAAAAAAAAGAAAAAAAAAGAGAAAAAAAAAGAAGAATAAGAAAAAATAGAGAAAATTATTTGTCTTTGATAGTTAGACATAAGTCCAATGATGAAATCGATTGCTTTAGGGAGAAATCTTAGAAACGATAAACTCTTGATGTGCTTCTATCTGATACTTTGAGTGATTGATCTATGTTAGACTCGTAAGCACTTGATTATGGTTATGAGCAGCGAAAACCTGAGTAGTTAGCAAGGTGACTAGTTGAAGAAATTGTAGGTCGGTGAATGACGGTTTGCTTAGATGTCTATCTTGATTTGCTTATGTTATGATGTGTGGTATGGTTGAAAATGAAAGAAAAGTCTCTAAAGAAAAGAATTGAACCACCTATACCGATAAACGTGAAGCTACCCATGAGCGAGTATTAGGACCACCATGAGGAGAAATGCTACCTTAAAGGGTAGGTGTGTTGAAAAACAAAGAAAGAAAAAAAAAGAAAAAGAAAAAGAAAAAGAAAAAAGAAGTTCAAAATGAAAAGAAAAAAGAAAGATAAAAGAGAAATAAAACCTTACCACATGGAGCACAGAAAAGAAACTGCAGGCATAATTGAGATATCTAGGTTGGTTTGACACATCGACCACAATTTTTGAAACAAAATCATTGAGTTAGTTTACCTGGGGATGAATCCGCAAATGAATCTTTGCACACACACACTTTGAGTCTGGTTTAGATCATTTATTCAAAGACTTGTATTTGAGTTGCATCGAATGTTTTGAAGGTTCTCTGGTTTCATTACCGAGCATTCTTTTAGGACAATGATATGTATAACTATTGAGACTAGTTCATAGCTTATAATATAGCATGTTGACATGGAATTCCCCACCATGTGGTTCATCTTGACCAAGTGCAAGCAGCGAGAAGCAGAAAGCTAAATCAAGACTGGGGGCGACCAATCTACCACCCCGTAAATAAGGGACACAACAAGAGATTGAGCCATGAGACCAGATAGAACTGAGCAAATTACCGGAAGAGAATGGGCAGAAGGAAATTGTAAGCAAACCCAGGGGGCGACCGAAGACATTTGAAGGCAAGAAGCACCGAGGAGCACAGGGAAGACCTAACCCAACAGAATAGGAAATTCATTCATGCATGCATGCATACATGTAACGTATTTTGCATTCTTTTTTTGTTTGTTTTGTTTTGTATTCATAGGTTTCAAAAAAAAAAAGAGAAATCGGCAAAGACAAGACAACTATAATCAGCAACATATGAGTAGTAGTTTTGGGGATGAGTCCCAGGGTTGAGGCCCATATTAGTATCAGTTTTAGGGATGAGTCCCAGGGTTGAGGCCCATATCAGTTTCAGTTTTGGGGATGAGTCCCATGGTCGAGGCCCACATCGTCAGAGTGTTGGAATGAATCCAGGAATGAATCTCAGGGTCGAGGCCTGCATTATCATCAGTTTCAAGAATGAATCTCAAGGGGCGAAGACCATATTATCAGTATTTTTCAAGAATAAATCCCACAGGGTCGAGGCCCACATCAGCATCAATTTGGGGCGAGGCCCACATTAGTTTCAGCTTGGGGTGAGGCCCACATTAGTATCAGTTTGAGGATGAAGCATGGGTCGAGGCCCACATCAGTATCAATTTTAGGGATGAGTCCTAGGGCGAGGCCCACATCAGTATCAGTTTGGGGGCGAGGCCCACATCAGTATCAGTTCAGGGTTGAGGCCCACGCATCATCAGTGTTAGCTCTGGGGATGCGTCCCAGGGTCGAGGCCCACATCAGTATCAGTTTTGGGAATGAATCCCAAGGTCGAGGCCCACATCGTCAGAGTTTCGGGAATGAATCCCAGAGACGAGGCCCACGTCGTCAGAATTTGGAATGAATCCAAGGAATGAATCTCAGGGTCGAGGCCCACATCAGCATCATTCTGGGGGCGAGGCCCATATTAGCATCAGTATCAATCTTGCCGGGTATGGCACTATGGGGGCGAGACCCACATCATTATCAGTATCAGTGTTGCCGGGTATGGCACTCTGGGGGCGAGGCCCACATTAGTTCAGTATCAGTCTTGCCGGGTATGGTACTCTGGGGGCGAGGCCCACATCGTTATCAGAATCAGTCTTGCCGGGTATGGCACTCTGGGGGCGAGGCCCACATCATTATCGGTATCAGTGTTGCCGGGTATGGCACTCTGGGGGCGAGGCCCACATTAGTTCAGTATCAGTCTTGCCGGGTATGGCACTCTGGAGGCGAGGCCCACATCGTTATCAGAATCAGTCTTGACGGGTATGACACTCCGGGTATGGAGGCATCAAGATCAGTTTTACTAGGTACGACACTCCAAGTATGAAGATATCAGATCAGCCAGGTACGGCACTCCGGGTATGGAGACATCAGATCAGTTTGCCAGGTATGACACTCCGGGTATGGAGACATCAGATCAGTTTACCAGGTACGGCACTCCGAGTATGGAGATATCAGATCAGCCGGGTACGGCACTCCGTGTATGGAGATATCAGATCAGCCAGGTATGACACTCCGGGTATGGGGACATCAGATCAGTTTTCCAAGTACGGCACTCCGGGTATGGAGATATCAGCACGCCAGGTATGGCATTCAGACCACTGCGACACCCTAGGTATGGGGTTAGCACGCCAAGTACGGCATGTTGACTGTTGTGGACTACTACGACACCCTAGGTACGGGGTTAGCATTCAGACAACTGTGGCTCTCTAGGTACGGAGACATCACCGCGACACCCTAGGTACGGGGTTAGCATTCAGACATTTGTGGCACTCTAGGTACGGAGGCGTCACCGCGACACCCTAGGTACGGGGTTATCACTCAGACATTTGTGGCTCTCTAGGTACGGAGACGTCACCGCGACACCATAGGTACATGGTTAACATTCAGACATTTATGGCTCTCTAGGTATGGAGACGTCACCGCGACACCCTAGGTACGGGGTTAGCATTTAGACAACCAACATCATCACTGCGGCACTCTAGGTACGGAGACGCAACCGCGACGCCCTAGGTACGGGGCTTAGCACTATCAACTCAACACAGCAGACAGACCAGGTGGCAGCTGGCGAGCCAGGTAAGTAAAAATACATTGCACGTACTTGATAGGATTGTCATTGTCACACACTGCACAAGTCCCATCAAAGTGGGGGCGACTATAGGCATTGCATTTTTACATATCAGCCCGATGATGAGTCTCGTATGGAGACACTACCTCTTTAATTGTGGAAGCCGTGGGAAACAGACGTCGGAAGGGAAGAGTCAAGAATTGACACATTGTTGGATTTAATTCGCTGGAGTAGCTGCGGGTTCGCTTATTAGACCTCCGTTTTAAAACCACCCTTAGCTCAAACCCCCACAAACCACACATCAAACCACACACTAAGCCCAATCCAAAATAATTAAAACATTTAAAATGCATGTCACAAATTAAATTAAAACCATTAAATTAAACTTAAATTAAATTAAATTAAATCACATTCCTAAACTAAATAAATCCAATTAAATTAAATTAAAACACATGTCACAAATTAAATTCCTTTCCCAAATTAAAAGATTCAAATTAAATTCCATAAATAACATTCCTAATTAAAATAAATCACATTCCTAATTTAATTAAATCACCTACCAATTTAAATAAATCATATCCTTATTAAAAAGAACAAATCAAATCAATTCCCATAATTAAAGATTTTCCATATCACATAATAATTAAAAATATCTTTCAATTAATACACAAATTCTATTCATTCTCCAACAAGGTAAACCCCCTCCCTTAACCTATAAAAAGAACCCTTAACCCAACCTTCCAAACCCTAGCTCATTCGCACATAATTCACACAAAGAAAAATCTTTTGCATTGCCGCATCATTCCCCCTTCTTCACGGCCCATTGACCATTAGCCGAAAGCAACTCACCAAGCAAGATCAAGCATCCAACGCCACCTGCCCTTAACTAAACCAACGCCAACTGCCATTACCATAAGCCAATTCACGCCTTCATCACCTTCACCAAGTCACGCCACATACACTCCTTCACAGCCCTCAAGTCACGCCTTTATCACCTTCACCAAGTCACGCCACATACACTCCTTCACAGCTCTCAAGTCACGCCACATACACTCCTTCACAACCCCTAAGTCACGCCACATACACTCCTTTACAGCCCTCAAGTCACGCCACATACACTCCTTCACAGCCCTCAAGTCACGCCACACACACTCATTCACAGCCCTCAAACTCACGCCACACACACTCCTTCACAGCCCACTGCACTGCCCTTTTTCACTGCCGAGAATAACCCTCCTCCACTACCAGTGATTCACACCAATCTGACCCTTAAAACAGCCCAGAAAATACCCTGAAACTGCACCAAAAAAAACTGGACAAAACCCCCCCTCAAAACCGCCTAAAAACAGCAGTCTTTTGCTCTCCAAAAACCGCACAATCTGTCCCTTAAAACAACAAAAAAATAGTGGCCTGAAAACAGCAGCGAAACAGAGTGAAAACAGAAGCTCGAACAGTGAAACAGCGAGGAAAGATGTTGAGTTAGTGAACCGGAAGAGTTGTGGATCATCCACCATTCCAACGGCCGTGTAACGCCCTTTCGTGAGACGACAAAAGAGGTTAGACCTGAGGGAACCTTTTTATTTATTATCTTTCGTTTATTTTGTTTATTTTAAAATATTATCACATGAGAGTCGTTTGTTGAGCATGATGTGATTGTTGGATGAGCGGAATATGTGTTCCCTTTTGTGGTATATAGGATGGAAACCCGGACGTAAATTCCGTAGCCGAATCCGAATGGACGGTAGTGCGGTTTGTACTCGGGATACAACGCCACGTACCACTTAAGAGGCACATATTTCCATCCAAACTTGTATTTGAGCATGTTATAGTTTGTAGGTCATTTATCCATTTATTTAAGCATGATTTAGTCTAGTATGTTATTTATCTTTAAGCATGATTTAGTTGTTTATTCTTAAGCATGATTAGTTATTCGTTTTGCATTTGCATTAAGTTTATGTTGTTGTTTTCATTTCGCATTATATAATTGAAATATGTTCATGAGATTGTCGTGTGTTGTCGTATGTTATGATGACTTACTTTCCAAGCATGCAAACATTAGACATAGGATTTATCTTTATGAACATGAACTAGATATAGGTTGTTCTTGAGCATGATGCATAGATTCGGTTAAGATATTGCACAAATCACATCATTACAAGTGGCATAAGTAAGGGACCATTCCGAACCCAACGGTTTGAGGTCTTCCCTTTCGAGGGGTGAGTGCGACCTTAAATCTTTGTTCCGGTTCACACCGGATGGCGACTCCATGTTATATCTCCGGTTTAGTTCCCCCGCGGACTATTCCGTACTCCCACATAGGCCGCGAGCCTAGAACAACGTCGTCAATTTATGTGTCCTACAGTCTGGCTACTCCACTGGAATTGCGTTTGTCAGTCAAAAAAAATTCTTTCATTAATTGGCTAGTGCAGATCAGTAGGCAGTAGGGTTTGTTTGCTTTTTGACCTTTTTGCATGAGAACTTTGTTAAGAGGCTGTTGCTGTTGTTAAAAAAATCAGATCGGGTCAGTAAAGTTTGATCAATTATCTTGTGTGTTAAGTTGTGCTAGGGATTGCCTTAGTGTTCCTTAATCGAAAAGGAAATTTTTGGTTGAATTTGTCACTGAATTTTGAATCTGATTTTTTTGTGTTTTGTTTTGAGTTTCATGTGATTTTTTTAGTCTTATTTTTTTTTCTTTGTCCTTGTCATTTTTTTTAGTCTTTTCTTCATTCTTGAGTTTGTTTTTGTCAAGATGCCAAATGCGTTGGTTGATATTATGGGGCAACCAAGAGACAATATCTTTCGTACTAGAGTATTTGTGAAAGATGAGGTGTGCAGTGTGATTATTGATGGGGAACAATGGGCTAATTTAGTTAGTACCAGTCTCGTGGAGAAATTGAGGTCGTCATTGCGAAACCATCCTAAGCCTTATATGTTACGAGGGTTGCCTAATTGTGATGAGGTTAAGGTGGAGTATCAAGTCATGGTTTCCTTTAGGGGTGTGCATTAATCGGTTTTAACCGGTTAACCGAACCGTTCCGACCCATTTTTTTATTACGGTTCGGTTAATTCGGTTAAATCGGTTATTACGGTTAAAATTTTTAACTTTTTCGGTTATTCGGTTCGGTTACGGTTATGAGATTCGTATAACCGAACCGACCGATTAACCGAAATTAAACCATATATATAGATATATTTAATCAAATGTTAGTTAGAATTGGTATTTTTAGAATCAGTTATGTGATCGAATTAGTGATTCAAAAAATTTAATGCGTCAGTGGTTCGACCGGTTGAAACGTTCCAAAAAAATCGGTAGAATCGACCTACATCATATATAATTTTACTAATTAAAAATTATAAAAAATATTAAATTTTAATTTATTGGATTGGTTAATAACCGAATTAACCATAACCGACCGAAATATAATGGTTAATTGGTTAATGGTTATGTGTCATAAATGGTTAAATCGGTCACACTTTTATTTAACCGAAAATTTTGGTTATGGTTAAAAAATCAAGGATTAACCGACCGAACCGACCGATGCACACCCCTAGTTTCCTTTACTACTATGAGGTTTCATGATGAAGTATTATGTGATGTGGTGCCTATGCTTGATTGTCATGTATTGTTGGGTGGGTCATGGAAGTATGATAGGCAAGTGTGGCATCATGTTGAGAGGAGTATGTACATTTATGTCACGGAGCGGAGGTCAGTGATTCTTTCTATTTTAACACCACAACAAGCGTACAAAGATCAATTAATAATGAAGAGGAGAAGTGAGGTTGAAAATAGGAAAAAAGAAAGAGATGTCGAGTGCTTAGCACATAAACTTGCTAGTGATATTGTGAATGTAAAAGAAGAAAATATGTGCATGATAGTGAGTGAGCAAGCAGTGAAGAGTGAGTGTGATGATGAAGTTATTTCTATTACTGAAGTGGATGACTTAGCTGTTGCTGGTGATGATAAATTTGAAGCTCAATGCATGGCTAAATGTATTGATGAAACTACATGTGTAGTTGAATGTGTTGAGAGTTTTGAACATGCAAATGTGAGTAGTGAGTCGGGAAACACATGGGTAAATACGTGTGAGAGTTTTGTGAGTGTTAAACATGTAGAATTTGTTGTGAATGAAATTGAGAGTGTGAACTTAATTAGGAATCTCATTGGGAATGAGAGTGCAATAAAATTAGATTTTGCGGAAGAGTATGGGCAAGAGGGAACAATACACAAGCATTATTGTACTAACATTGACATTTTTATTCCATGTGATTTTTCCTTGTTCCAGAATAATCGTCCAATTGATTTTATCATTACTATCTATGATCCGGGCACGGATTCGAGGACGAATCCTTTTCAAGAGAGGGATAATGATGCGATCGTAGCAGCATGGATCGATTTCGTTTGTTTAGGCTTATTTATTATTTATTGTCATATATGGAACCAACGTGAATGTCTATTTTTATTTATTATTTGGGTTAGTTTATTTTATTTATTTATGGGTTCAAAATGAGCTAGAAATTAGGAATGATGGGCTTTTAGTTGGTAATGGATAGTTTAGGGCAATATTAGTCTTTTTAGCTCTCTTAGGGTTTAATATGTTACTATTTAAACTCAAAAACACCTCTTAATGAAGAACCCTATTTATTTTCTTCCATGCATGTTTCTATCTCTTTGTTGTATCGCTGTTCATTAGTCACTGGACGCACGCAGTCCGCTTAAGTTTCGAGTCTCAAAATCTCTTTCAAAGTTAAGAATTCTGTCCAGTTTCAGTTCAGTTTGTCTTCTTATTTACTTTTGGTTTTTTTTTAGTCAGTTTCTTTGTGTTTGTTTTCATATTTTCTTAGTGATTCTTTGAGTCTTTCCTCATTATTGGCGTCTTTCCAGTAAGGGTTGATTTATATAAATAATTTGATGGATAAAAGAGTATTTATCTTCCGCACCAGATGCTCTATCAATAGTAAAGTGTGTAGTATGATTATTAATAGAGGGAATCACATAAATTTAGCTAGCACTACCCTTGTGGAAAAATTGGGATTACCATTGATACCTCTTGATAGACCTTATAAGTGGATGAGTGATTTTGGAGAGTTCGAGGTTGCTAAGCAGGTTGTGGTAATTTTGCAATTGGGCAGTATGTTGACCAAGTAGTTTGTGACGTGGTTCCTATATGTCATACGCATATTTTATTGGGTAAGCCTTGGTATAAATTCAATAAAGTAGTTTATGATATGGATAGGAATATGTACAAATTTAGGTATGGTGGAAAAATTATCAAGCTTGCTCCTTTAACCCTACAAGAGGTCTATGAGGACGAGTTGTACATGCAGACGAGTGAAGAAGAGTGGGCTAAAAAGAAAAGTGCGATTGCTTTTGGAATGTTACTAGGAGAGCTTCCAGAGTTGATAGAGAAAAAGACATTAGTAAAATGTGAAGTAGATAAGGATATAAACGTAGCCTTGAGTAATGAAATGAAACATGTTGATGTTTCAATAAATAAGAGTGAGGTGGTTGATGGTGTTGATGATAGTGATGATATTGATGTGAGCGATAACATCAGTGATCATGATTTGGTTGTTCACGATTCCAATGAGGTGTTTGACGTTACTGTTAAGGGTGACTATCATATGGAGCAATCTGATGTTGGTTGTGAGGACATGAGTTATGGTGTGCAAAAAGTACATGTGGCTGAATATGTAGAGTGTGGTCAGATCGTGGATGAGAATGTTGATTGTTTGAGAAAGCGACATGGGTATGTTGAGTTTGTTTTAAATGAGATTTCAAATGTGAATCCATGTAGGAATATCTTAGCTGTTGCAAGTGGCGTTAAGAATGAGAGTAGCAATGGAGAGCTTGAGAGTGGAAAAGTATTGCCAAAAATTCATTCATTCGCCATATTGACTTTTGCTCACCTTAACCATTTTTTTCCATGTGATTTTCTTTTATTCCAGGATTCTCGTCCCATTGATCTTGTCATTTTTATCTATGACCCGGGTTCGGATTCAAGGTCGAATCCTTTTCAAGAGAGGGAGAATGATGTGATCCAGAATGAGCTATGTTTGTTGGGCCAAGTTAACTTGAAGTTGTGGCTGATTGCATGGCTTTGTCAAATTGGTGTATTTGGGCCATTTTGGTGGATTTGGAAGATTCCTTGGGTTCTGGAGTTTGGTCCATGCATGAGACATTATGTGAAGGCTTTATTATGTCTAAAGCAATATTGGAATGGGTCTAGGACGTGCATGGGTTGCCTTGATTGATTTTGGGCTTTATTTCCGAATGGTGCATTAGTAGTGGCGTGATTTACGCAGTCTTCATATTTTGGACGTAAATTTCTCGTACGATGTCCGATTTTGGTGATTCAAGTTGTATTGAAATGATAACTCGTAGCTCTACAACTTTGAAGTTTTCATCAAAGTCCAGTTCGGATTTCTTCATGGTCTAAATGAGGATGCAATGTATCCCTATAGTTTTTATATTTTATATTTTTTTAAGTTATGTATTGTTTAAGTGTTGGGCTGAACATTAATTAAATTAAAAAGCCCATGGACGAAATTTTCAAGTATTTTATTAGGATTTTATTATATTTTGGTAGAATTAGGGTTAACCACCTATTTAAAGTGGCATTATTCATTGTAATGGATAATTAACCAATAATATATCTTTTTAGAAAACAAATTGACTTGTGTCATCTTGAGGGAGTGGATTCTTCTTTGATTTTAGGGAACAAAAGCTTATCAACGTGTGGCAAGCGTTGTGGCGCTGTATCGCTGTTCAGGATTCTCCAAAGAAATAAAGAAATGTTTTTAAGGGCAATGTTCCTTAAGGGTTGGACTTGATCTTGGAAGGATTTTGTTATTACAAAATCAAGATTCGCGTTCTTGGGGCTTAGAACACGTGGAGAGGTTTGCTTGGCTTTGTTCCAGGCAGGTTTCTATCATCTTCACTAGTCGTGATGTTGTTTTTCATGAAATTATTTTCCCTTATGAGTCAATTCCATCCACTTCCTTAAATTTCGAGCCTGTGATTCCTCTTTCTGTACCCGATCATTCCCAGCTAGTTAACCAACCCTTACCACCGACTCCAGTTTCTACTCAGCTATCACCTGCTAGTCTTCCTCCCGAACCGATTTTACGCCGTTCCCACCGACCTCATCACCCTCCCATGGCTTTACGTGATTATGTCTGCAACCAAGTAACGTCTCCCTACCATTTGTCGTCTTTGTCATCAGGTCTACAAAAAGGTACACGCTATCCCATTTGTAATTTTGTCTCTTATCATCATTACTCCTCGCAACATTGCTCTTTTACTGTTGCTATCAGTCAAGATATTGAGCCCACATCTTATGACCACGCGGCCTCTCATTCCCATTGGCAAGAAGCAATGCAATCTGAATTGGCTGCATTAGAAGCCAACCACACTTGGTCTCTCACTTCTCTTCCTCCTGGTAAGCAGCCTATTGGTTGTCGTTGGGTTTATAAAATCAAACGGCACTCAGATGGCACTATTGAGCGTTACAAAGCTCGTTTGGTTGCAAAAGGTTACACACAGTTGGAAGGTATAGATTATCATAATACTTTTTCTCTCACTGCTAAAATGATTATTGTTCGTTGTTTATTGGCTTTAGCAGCTGCCCATAATTGGTCTCTTCACCAACTTGATGTCAACAATGCTTTTCTTCATGGTGATCTCCATGAGAAGAAAATTTATATGTCTCACCTCCTGGTCTTCGGTGACAGGGGGAGAATCTAGTGTGTCGCCTTCACAAGTCGTTATATGGCTTAAAGCAAGCTTCCCGACAATGGTTTGCCAAGTTCTCTACAGCTATCCAAGCTGCTGGCTTTGTTCAATCCAAGGCCGATTACTCATTATTCACATGTCTGAAAGGCAAATCTTTTACAGCTTTGTTGATATATGTCGATGACATTCTTATTACGGGTAATGATGTCAAAGCCATAGTAGCCCTCAAGCAATTTCTACATAGTCATTTCTGAATTAAAGATTTGGGTGATTTGAAGTATTTTCTGGGCATCGAAGTTTCTCGGTCGAAGAAAGGTATTTCCATCTCGCAACGAAAATATACTTTGGAAATTTTAAAAGATGATGGTTTTTTGGGTGTTAAACCTGTAACATTTCCCATGGAACAAAACATAAAGCTCTCGGATTCAGGTGAATTACTTAAAGATCCGTCTCAGTATAGGCGACTTGTTGGACGCCTAATTTTTTGACTATTACCCGACCGGATATCACCTATTCGGTCCATGTGTTAAGCAGATTCATGCATGCACCACGTAGACCACACATGGAAGCCGCCTTGCGTGTATTACGTTATTTGGAAAATAGTCCAGGACAAGGTTTGTTTTTCCTTTCTCAAATGATTTGTCTTGCGAGCTTTTTCTGATTCAGATTGGGCTGGTTGTCCAATATCTCGTAGATCCACTACGGGTTATTGTGTTTTTCTGGGATCTTCTCTTATTTCTTGGCGGACAAAGAGGCAGAAAACCGTATCTCTCTCCTCAGCCGAAGTTGAATATAGAGCCATGACAGGTACATATTGTGAATTATCTTGGCTACGCTCATTATTGAAGGATTTGAGAATATTGCATCTGAAGCCAGCATTACTATATTGTGATAACACAACAGCTTTACAAATAGCTGTCAATCCAGTTTTCCACGAAAGAACAAGACATATAGAGATGGATTGCCATTTTATTCGTGACAAAATACAAGATGGTTCAGTTGTAACCAAACATGTTGCTTCAACGGATCAACTTGCAGATGTGTTCACCAAGCCATTGGGAAAGGTAGCTTTCTCAGGTATGATACGCAAGTGGGGAGTTCTGGACATTCACTCTCCAACTTGAGGGGGAGTGTTGAGAAGGAAAGCAATAATATCTTACCATTCAAATATATTGTATTAGTTGTATATTTGTTTAGTTGCCTTTTTATATTTAAACTACCTAGAATAGATTAGCGTGATTGTAGGAAATCTCTTGTATAAAATCATGTTTCCTGATTCAATAAAATCATTCAAAAAAGCAAACAATATTTTCCTTCTTTACAAAATTCACTAGTAAAAAATAAAAGTAAAAAATCGATTCGATTTTTATTGGTATTAAACTAAATCAAAAAAAAATTTATTCGGTTCAATTCAGTTTTTAAATCAGTTTATATTTGGTTTGAAATTGGTCAAATTTAATGGGAAAAATGAATTAATTATTAATTATTAATATGAACAAAAAATCAAATTTTCAAATCAGACCGATTCAGATCACATATTTAATTTGATTCAATTAAAATAAAAAAAAAAATAAAAAGCAACAGATAATGTTGCACTTTAATATCTTAATGAACCATGATTCATGCTTTCTTTTACATAGAAGATAGTGGGGAAATATTATATTGTTATTTGTCTTTGTTATAATTGAAATCGTATAAAAAAGTTGGAAGAATGAAGTCAAAATAAGTCAACAAATACTTGACTGTCGAGACATGAATGACGGGAAGAAAATGTTAATTTCCACGCGCAGTTGGAAAAGGAACAGGCATCAAGCAAGACTGATATTTTATTTCCGTGTGGTTCCATATGCATTTAGGCTAATCTGGAAACTATGACCTTTGAAACTCAAGCACACGAATTCAATATTTGAAATTCAATTTAAATTTACAATTTCCAAGTTCACATTAAAACTTCTCATACTTATCACTTGGTCATATACATACATTGTAATGTGTGTAATATTCAGCGGCGTAGTTATTTAATGTTGATTTATTATGATCAAAATTTGATTTCATCAAAAGTATTAGATATTTTTAATTGTAGTGAAAGTTAATCAAAATCATATTATTAATAAATCTTATTTTTAATTAATTTATATGTCATATTTTAATAAGTTTTCAAATTAATACACCGCTCACCTTTAAAAGTATTACATTTTTTTTTCCTTAGTTACGCTGAATTTCATCATACTCAACCTTAAAATTAAATACATCTATGGATTTGAATCCATAACTTCCTGCATTCACTGTAAGAGTTACGACAATTGATCTATCTCATCCATTGTCACTTTTATAACTTTTTTATTTAATTTTTAAGAACAAAATGATATATATATTTTTCTGTACATATATATATATATAAAACTTAAAATTCTAACAAGTTATGCCCTGCAGAAGTTGAAAAATAAATAATAATGAGGTAGATTTAACATAAACACGCAAAACAATAAGGATTTTTAATTTTTTATAGGTTTTTAAAACTAATGGAATTTTTACTCGTTAAATATTTTTAAAGAAAATCATGAATTGCAGTAGGGCGTTTTCACTCTAAAAATTAAGCTGAACAACCCATTAATCAAAGACAGAGAGAAATAATTTTTTAAAATCCATTAATAAAATTTCTCCTTCATGATTCATTTTGTGAATGTCTTAACCGCTTTTGTTAAAATAATATAAGAGAATAATATTTTCTATATTCATAAATTCCAATTTTATTGTATATAAAATTGTTGTGATTAAACACACAATAATAGAGGTGATTGGAGAGAAAATTTTTTTTTATTTCACACAAACAAAGAATTACAAGCTTAAACCTAAAGCTTTACAAAAACTCTCAAACTCTCTCTACAACACACTCACTTATGAGTTCTGGGATTCTGGGATGCTGATAACTGAGGCTAGGGGCTCCTTATATAGTGCCAAAACCGTGTGCTACAGTGCCACACGGTTTTGGCACAGCTTGCAGCAAGTTGGCAGTGGCTGGCATGTCTTTATCATGCTTTCGGTGCATGATTTGATTTTGCTTGCCTGTTTCCCTTTGCTGTCTACAACAAATCTCCCACTCAGTGAAGATTTCCTCAAAATCTGAGCCGACCATCAATTATCCAAATCCGGATCCTCCAAATGATCCTCACCTGGCTGCATCTGTATGACTGCCTACGTACCCTGAGTGGGATCAAGTCAATCGTAGTTCTTTGAATCTCCATACTCTGACTATGTAGAGAGTTTTGTCATCCCGGCTATGGCACGACAGATTTCAAGCTTCTCCTTCGGTAAGACCTTCGTGAACATATCGGCACCATTGTCGTCAGTGTGAATTTTCCTGAGTTATAACAGTCTTGAGCTCAGGACGTCCCGTATCCAATGATACCTCACATCGATATGTTTTGACCTCGAATGAAATGTCGAGTTTTTACCAAGGTAGATAGCGCTCTGGCTATCGCAGTACAAAATGTACTTCTCCTGCATGAAACTCAATTCTTGGACGAATGTCTTCATCCACAGCAATTCCTTGCAAGCTTCTGTCACTGCAATGAATTCTGTCTATGTTGTAGAAAGTGCAACACATCTCTGCAACCTCGACTGCCATGCCACAGCTCCTCCTGAGAGAGTAATCAGATACCCCGAAGTAGACTTTCGGGTATCCACATCTCCTGCCATATCTGAATCGGTGTAGCCCATCAACACTGGCTTGTCGCTGCTTCCAAAACATAGCCTCATTTTGGATGTGCCTCGAAGATACCGTATGATCCATTTAATCGCATTCCAGTGTTCCCGTCCTGGGTTTGACATAAACCGGCTGACCAATCCAACTGCGTGTGCTAAGTCTGGCCTCGTGCACACCATGGCATACAAAAGACTTCCCACTGCTGAGGTGTATGGAACTTGTTTCATTTCCTCCTTCTCTGTCTTAGTAGATGGACTCTGTTGTGTACTAAATCTAAAGTGGGTAGCAAGAGGAGTGCTAACCGCTTTAGCCTTGTCCATCTGGAATCTCTGAAGTACCTTCTCGATGTACTCCTCATGTGACAAGTATAATCTCATGGCTTTCCGATCACGACCGATCCTGATGTCAAAAATTTGTTTAGCTCGCCTCAAGTCTTTCATCTCAAAAGACTTACTCAGTTGCTGCTTCAAATTATCAATCATCGATTGATTCCGGCCAACTATCAACATATCATATACATACAGCAGTAAGATGATAAAATCATCGTCAGAAAACTTCTGAACGAAAACACAATGGTCTGAAGTGGTCTTCTTGTATCCATGCTCCCCCATAACTGACTCAAACTTCACGTACCACTGTCTCGGTGCCTGTTTCAAACCATAGAGACTTTTCCTGAGTCTGCACACATAGTCCTATTTTCCTCTGACTCTGAAGCCTTCTGGTTGCTCCATGTAAATTTCTTCTTCCAGATCTCCGTGAAGAAATGCGGTCTTGACATCCATCTGCTCAACTTCCAGGTCGAGGCTTGCTGCTAAGCTGAGTACCACTCTGATGGATGACATCTTCACAACCGGAGAGAAGATTTCATCGAAGTCAATGCCTTCCTCTGATTGAATCCCTTGACGACTAATCTGGCTTTGTATCGGGGTTGTGAAGTGTGCTCCCGTTGCTTCACTTTGTACACCCATTTGTTCTTCAAAGCCCTTTGCCTCTTGGCAATTTCACCAACTCAAAAGTGTGATTGTCATGCAAAGGTTTCATCTCATCTTGCATGGCTTCCTCCCATTTTTCTCTGTCTTCTGTTTCCACAGCCTCCTGGTAGCTCTCGGATTCTCCCTCATCAGTAAGTAGCACATACTCATATGCAGAGTATTTGGTTGAAGGTCGCCTCTCTCTGTCAGACTTTCTCTGTGGAACTGTTGGTGTAGCTTCTAGTACTGGTGGTTGATCATGATCATCATCTCTGGGAGCTTCATCACATGTACCCTCATGTCTGGGAACCTCATTTCAACTCGTATTGGCACCGGTGTATGAGGTTCTGGATTCACATCTCTGTATTGCTGGGGCATTGTCTTCATCTCCTTTCCGATATCTTCTATGGTCTGGTCTTCAACGAAGACAACATCTCGGCTCCTGACGATCTTCTTTTCCACAGGATCATACAGTTTGTAGCCGAAATCATCCTGACCATAGCCAATAAAGACACACTGTCGCATCTTTGCATCAAGCTTGAATCTCTCGTCCTTTGGGATGTGTACAAATGCTTTGCACCCAAGACATGCAAGTGTTCGTATGACACTTCTTTACCTGTCTAGGCTTGGTTAGGAACATTACCTTTCAGTGCGACCGCTGGGGATATGTTCAAAACATGTACTGCTGTGTTGAGTGCCTCCCCCCAAAATGTCTTCGGCAGCTTGGCTTGTGACAGCAAACTTCTGACCCTTTCGCACAAGGTTCTGTTCATTCTCTCAGCTAGGCCATTCAGCTGAGGTGTCTTCGGAGGTGTCGTTTGATATCGGATTCCTTGCATCTTGCAGTACTGATCAAACGGACCTCTGTATTCTCCACCGTTGTCTGTTCTGATGTATTTGAGTTTCTTGCCGGTTTCTCTCTCCACCAGGGCGTGAAACTCCTTGAACACTCCCAACACTTGGTCTTTTCTCTTCAAGGTGTATGCTCAGATCTTCCTTGAATGATCATCAATAAATGTCACAAAATACAGTGACCCACCAAGTGTTCGTGTCTGCATCGGACCGCATACATCTGAATGTATGAGATCTAGTACCTCCGATTTCCGTTGAGGCGGGGAGCTCTGGAATGACACTATGTTCTACTTTCCAGCCATGCAGTGTTCACACTTCCGTAAGTGTGAGTTCTTCAATTCTGGAAGAACATTCCTCATGCGTAGTATCTCTATCCCCGTTTGACTCATGTGACCAAGCTTTTTATGCCATAGCTCGGCTGCCTCATTACTGTTGACTGTATTTATGCTACTATTGGAAAGCTTAGCATGCATCAAATACAGAGTTGAATCTTTCTTACCTCGTGCCACGACCATTGATCTTTTAGTTAGCTTCCAGGTGCCGTCACTAAAGGTGCTGCAGAAACCTTCATCATCCAGCTTGCCTGTTGAGATCAGGTTTAACCGAATGTCTGGGATGTTCTTGACTCCCTTCAACACTAGCATTGTCCCGTTGTCTGTTTCAAGGCATATGTCTCCAATACCGACGGCTTTGGACTGGCCGTCATTCCCCATCCTTACAGCACCGTAGTCTCCTGGTGTGTAAGATGAAAAGAAGTCTCTGCGAGATGTGGTGTGTATGGAGGCGCCACTATCTATCACCCAACTGGTCTCGTGGCTGGCAAGATTCACACATCTTCTTCGTATATTATACAAAATTCTTTGGAGGTTTTTTCGGTGGTAGTAGCAACTCTTTCTTGGTTAGAGTCACCATCTCTCATGGACTGGTCGTTCTTCAGTTTGTAGCAATCCCGCTTCATATGGCCTTTCTTTTTGCAGTGATAGCACTCAATATCCATTGTTCTTGATTTCCCCCGGTTCTTGTCTGATTTACCTGGGCCTCGGCTTTTACTCCTCCCCCTTCTGGTGTTCTTTTCTGTCACTAGAGCTTCTGAGGTTGAGGTTGATGCTGACTCCTGCATTCTCGTCCTCTTTTCTTCCTCAAAGATCCTGGTCTTTGCCATCTCCATAGTGATTTCCCATCTGCGGCTGAATTTATCACCGTAGATCTGAATGTTTCCCAAGATTCTGGTAACGTATTAAGGAGTATTAAGCCATTTACCTTATCACCGAAGTCTATGCCCAATCCAGACAGTTCTTTCATTGTTCCGAGGAAATCGTTGATATGGTCTGCCACAGCTGTACCTTCCTGGTATTTCAACCCCATCATCTTCTTGATGTAGTACAACTTGTTGTTTCCAGTCTTTGCTCGGAAGAGCTCCTCTATCTTTCCTCATAAGACACGTGCATTTGTTTCTTCACTGACATGGTTGACGATACTATCGTTGATACACTGACGAATAGTAATGCATGTTTTCTGGTGAAGATTAGCCCACTTTCCATCGGTCATTCCTTTTGGTTTCTGCTCCAGAAATACCGATCCATCATAGTCCTTCACATACAGAAGGTTTTTCATTCTTCCTCTCCATGTGAAATAATTGGTACTGGTTAACAAAACCATTTTTCCGTTGCCCCATTCCTTCACAAAAAATTCTAAGTAGAATTTCAAAAAACGGACCTCACCGTTGCGTCCGGAATGGTCGAAAATGGTGGAAATGACACTTCGTTTGTCAAAATCCGACATAGGGACCAAATTACAAATTCCAGAAATTACAGGAGTCAAATTACAATTTCCAAAAATTCAGGGGCCAAAGTGAAATTACGGAAAAGTTCAGGGACTAAAATGAAATTTCCAAAAATTTAAGGGACTAAATTGAAAATTTCTGAAAATATATGGGCTAAATTGTAATTTCCAGAAAGTTCAGGGACCTATCTGAAATTTACCAGGCACCGCTGACGTGACAAATGCTGACGTGGCAGATGACGTGTCTGCTGACTGGATGCCACGTGTCTGCTGACTGTGTTGCTGACGTGTCCTGCTGACTGGGCTGCTGACTGTGCATGGTCTGTTGACGTGGCGCTGACTGGACGCTGACTGGACGACACGTGGCGGATGACGTGGTCGTCTTCTTCCTTGAGCAACGCGTGGAGCGCGTGTCTGCGAGTGGAGCGCGTGATGAAGCCTCTGTTCGGCGCGTGTGGCTTCGTCTGAGCTCCGATCGATGGTATGCTCAAAATTGATTTTCGACAACTTTCGTCGGAACCGACTTTCCGAACCGAATCTCTGTTTCTGAGTTTCGGGATCCCTCCGAGTAACCTTAGCTACTGATACCACTTGTTGTGATTAAACACACAATAATAGAGGTGATTGGAGATAAAACTCTTCTTTTAATTACAAATAAAAGAATTACAAAGCTTTATAACCCAAGTTTTACAAAAAACTCTCACATCACTTTACTCCATCTATTAAACTCACACATTTGGGATTTACTTGGGATATCTCTAACAATGGTTTTTTGGCCTTTTATAGCCCCAGTGACACGTCGTCTTTGGCAAAACGTGTGCTTGCACACACAGTGGCTTTGGTGCATGCATGTTGTGCATGCTGTGTGTAACGCACCTACACTCTCCAAGCTTGTCCAGGGCCAATGACTTGCCCATGGCCGCTTGTGTGTGTGGTGCTAGTGTTGCACTTTGTATTTATTCTTATTTTATTTTATTTTCTATTTTAGGGGGTGTGACAACTCAAACATCATGTGTGTTTCCTAGTGGCACTTGTGCAATGTCTTTAAAACCTCTTTAGGGGGGTGACCCGGGCACCTTAGAAGGGCCTTGGCCACCAGCATACTAGGGGCTTCAGCTGTGTACTCCCTCGCCCTTAGTTGGCTTGCTTAATGAAACATGCTTCCTTTTGATTTCCAATTGCTATGTCCGAATGTGTTGCTTGAATGTTTTCATTATCTTATGCCTTGTGGATGTATGCTTATGGATGTATGCTTTACTTCGTTGCTTAATAATGTTCCATTCTATAAATAGCTAACCATGGGTACGACCTTGCAGGGTCGATTCTAGGCTGACTTGTTAGGCGCGACGCTAACAAGTGCCGCACGGACCCAAACTTGGTGACACCAAAGTTTGGCCCGTGACAGTTGGTATCAGAGCGTGGTTCAAGGTTGTGTTGCAAAATGGCTACGAAGTCCTCCACAAAAGCGCGCTTGGATGCTGTTGAGAAAAAACTAGTGGATATTGATAGTCTCTCGTCTCAACACTCACGAACAAGACTTCAGATGTCGAAAACCTCAGGCAAACTATCAAGGTACTCGAGGCCCTTACAACCAGGGTAAGTGCCCTAGAAACTCAAGCAACAGGTGCTAGCACTAGTGCCCCACGAGAAGGGGGAGATGCCAATAATTGGCAAGATGCCGTGAGCTCCTTGAAAGAGCAGTTGGCAGAGTTGAGCGTGAGGGTGAATCTCACCGCCCTCGCTTCTCTCAAACTTGCCCACGACTACTCAGAGCATAGAACAGAAGAGATCCAAAATCCCAGAGCCTAGAGTATACGATGGTGTCAGAGACGCACACAAGCCCTCGAAAACTTCCTCTTTGACATGGAGCAGTACTTTAAAGCTTCACGGATAGAAGAAAAGGGGGACAAGGTCTCAATAACCTTGATGTATTTGTCTGGAGATGCGAAGTCTTGGTGGAGGGCAAAACACATTGAAATCCAGGAAGGACTGCGCCGTTGACAATTGGGAGGATTTGAAGCGTGAGCTAAAAGCTCAATTCCTACCAGGAAATGTGGCTTACATAGCTCGACGACAACTAAGAGACCTAAAACATACAGGTTCCGTCCGGGAATATGTGAGGAAGTTCTCCGGATTGATGTTGGATATCCGAGACATGTCCGAACAAGATAAACTCTTCTATTTTATAGAGGGGTTGAAGCCTTGGGCTAGAACAGAATTACAGAGGCAACGAGTGAAAGACTTGCCTTCAGCACAAGCTGCGGCGGAACAATTAACGGACTATTCCCTCGAGGGACCTCCATCAAAGAGATCTACACCGGCTCCTACTAATAGATAGTGGGAATAAGAGGCCTAGGAACTGGAACAACGATAGAAGTGGGGGAGCGGAGAAGAGAATTGAGTCAAGTTCCTCGAACTTCAAATGGCCGGCACCTCAGAACGGTCCTCCAAATGGGAAGAAGCCCTTAAGTTGTTTTATTTGTGAGGGCCACATCGAGCTATGGAATGCCCTAAGAAATCAAGAATGGCGGCCCTCCTAGCACAAGAAGAAGAGGAAGAACGACGACGGCGGCTGAGAGGGGCCCAGAAAGGGAAGAATCTGGCCGAATGGTGGCCTTGAGGATGCTCAATGCCCTTAACAAACAACCAGAAACTAGAAGGTCTCGGGGAAGGGCCTCATGTTTGTTGATGCATTGATTAATGGAGTTGCGGCAAAAAGCGTTATGGTGGACACGGGGGCCACCCATAACTTTATTTCTACCGCCGAAGCGAAGCGTCTGGGGCTCAATTTAGAGCGGGATGCGGGTCGTATGAAAGCGGTTAATTCACAAGCGCTACCCACGAGTGGGCTAGCGAAACAAGTAAGAGTGAAGATCGGCACGTGGGAAGGTCGAACTGACCTTGTGGCGGTCCAGATGGATGACTTCGATATTGTTCTAGGAATGGAATTCCTACTTGACAAGGGGGCCATCCCTGTCCCAGCTGCAGGGAGCTTGTTGATTATGGGGGAGAAACCTGCAGTAGTGCCAGCAAAGGTAAAACCTCCCACAGAAGGAAGACTACTATCCGCAATCCAGTTTAAGAAGGGGATCAAGAGGCGGGAGCCGACATTCATTGCTATCCCTACAGCAGTTGGAGAAGAGAGAGAAGAAACCCCGGTGCCTGAGATCAACAGGGTTTTAGAAGAGTTTGTTGAAGTGATGCCTGATCAGCTCCCCAAAGTCTTACCTCCGAGGAGGTCCGTTGATCACCAGATTGAGTTAGTTCATTCAGCTAAACCGCCGGCAAGAGCACCTTATAGGATGGCTCCACCAGAATTAGCTGAACTTCGTAAGCAACTAGATGATCTGTTGGAGGCAGGCTTCATCAGGCCTTCAAAGGCCCCATATGGAGCCCCTGTTTTATTCCAAAAGAAACAAGATGGAAGTTTGAGATTGTGCATCGACTATAGGGCTTTGAACAAGTTGACAGTGCGAAACACCTACCCCATTCCCCTGATAGCAGATTTGTTCGACCAACTGAGTGGAGCAAGATACTTTTCGAAGCTGGACTTACGTTCAGGATATTATCAGATGAGAATTGCCGAAGGGGATGAGCCGAAGACGACTTGTGTCACCCGATATGGAGCATTTGAGTTCTTGGTGATGCCGTTTGGACTAACTAATGCTCCCGCAACATTTTGCACCCTAATGAATGAAGTCTTCCATGAATACCTTGACAATTTGTAGTGGTTTACCTAGATGACATTGTGGTTTATAGCACTACATTGGAGGAACACAAGAGACATCTTGCCATGGTATTCCAGAAGTTGAAAGATAATAGACTATTTGTGAAGAAAGAAAATGCTCATTCGCCCAGGAACGCATCAAATTCCTCGGCCATATCATAGGGCAGGGTCATATACGGATGGACATGGAGAAAGTACGAGCAATACGCGAGTGGAGCGCCCCAGCTAATGTCAAAGAATTGCGGTCTTTCCTTGGACTTACCAACTACTACCGGAGATTCGTAAGAGGATACTCCAAGAAGGCGATACCCTTGACAGAACTATTAAAGAAGGAGGTGACATGGGAATGGACTGATGCGTGCAGAGAAGCCTTTGAAAGCTTAAAGGAAGCGATGATAGGGGACCCAGTTCTCATTCTCCCGGAGATGGCCAAACCATTTGAAGTTCAGACGGATGCTTCAGACTTTGCACTTGGAGGGGTGTTGCTTCAGGAAGGTCACCCTATTGCCTATGAGAGTCGTAAGCTTTCCGAAACCGAACAGCGATATACAGCACAAGAAAAGGAACTATTAGCAGTGATACATTGTCTGCGGGTGTGGAGACATTACCTTCTCGGGTCGAGATTTGTGGTGAAAACAGATAACTCCGCAGTCAGTTATTTCCTCACTCAACCAAAGCTTACTTCGAAACAGGCTCGATGGCAGGAGTTCTTAGCAGAATTCGACTTTCACTTTGAGCATAAAGCAGGATGTTTGAATCAGGTGGCAGATGCTTTGAGTCGAAAGTCAGAACTTAGTCATTTGAAGGCGTTGGCTAACATGTCTTTCAGCACCATCCGTACACCTATCAGAGAACTCATCCGAAACAACTTGGAGAAGGACCATGTCTCTAAGGCAATTTTGAAGTTAGTAAAGGAAGGTAAGGCTCGTCGCTTCTGGTTGGAAGACGGACTTTTGTGACTAAGGGAAACCGTCTGTATGTTCCCAAGTCAGAAAACCTCCGGAGGATTCTCATAAAGGAATGTCATGATACTTTATGGGCCGGCCATCCGGGTTGGCACAAAACTCATGCATTATTAAACAAGGATACTATTGGCCTCAGATGCGGGATGATGTGACAGAGTACACCAAGACATGCCTCATTTGCCAGCAGGATAAAGTGGAGAAGTTGAAGACCCCTGGATTATTGGAACCGTTGAACGTCCCCAACAGGCCATGGAAGAGCATCTCCCTTGACTTCATAACCAACCTTCCAAAAATTGGCGAACTAACCAACATATTGGTAATTGTTGATAGGTTCTCCAAATATGCAACATTCATACCAGCACCTAAGTACTGCAAGGCGGAAGACACTGCTAAATTATTCTTCAAGCACGTGGTAAAGTATTGGGGCGTGCCTAGACAAATTGTGAGTGATCGAGATCAGAGATTTGCGGGAACTTTCTGGTCCGAACTCTTCAAACTACTAGGTTCTCAACTAAACATGTCAACAAGTTACCACCCGAGACTGATGGACAGACAGAGAGATTCAATGGAATGCTGGAAGAGTACTTACGCCACTTCGTTAATGCCAACCAGAGAAATTGGGTACAACTTCTTGATGTTGCCCAATTTTGCTTCAACTCTCAAAAGAGCTCCGCCACCAACAAGACACCTTTTGAAATTGTGATGGGCCAGCAGCCTCTACTCCCACACACAGTGACAGAGTATTCCGGGAAGAGCCCACGAGCTTTCAACTTCACTAAGGAATGGAGAACCAATACAGAAATTGCTCGAGCTTATTTGGAGAAGGCTTCCGCGAGGATGAAGAAATGGGCAGATCAGCATAGAAGACCTTTAGAATTCCAACCTGGAGATTTGGTGTTGATCAAGTTAAATCCAGAACAAATACGATTCAGAGGGAACAGAGACAAGAGATTGGTGAGAAAATATGAAGGGCCAGTTCCCGTTCTTAAGAAGGTGGGAAAAGCTTCATACAAAGTCGAGACTCCAGCGTGGATGAAGATGCACCCAGTTTTCCATGTTAGCAGGTTGAGACCTTTTCACGCAGATAATAAGGATGCAACTCGCAACCAACTACGAAGACCAGAGATTGAAGAACCAACAAAGAAGAGGAACAACGAAGAGTTGAAGGGGAGATTTTGGCAGAAAGAGAGGCGACCGGAGATCAGCGACAGGGAAAGGAGAGTTCCTAGTGAGATGGAGAGACCTGGGAGATGAAGAGACAAGTTGGGAGAGAGTCGAAGACCTGCAGCAGTTTTCACAGAAGATTGAAGACTTTACAACCCTTCAGCGTCAAAACAAGAGAGCCGAAGACCTGCACCAACTGAAGCAGCAGAGTGAAGAGTTTCAAGCCTACCAGCACCGAGGTGAAGAGCAGAGGAGGAGCAGTTCAGATGTGTCAACGAGGACGTCGACAGATTAAGTGGGGGAGGATGTAACGCACCTACACTCTCCAAGCTTGTCCAGGGCCAATGACTTGCCCATGGCCGCTTGTGTGTGTGGTGCTAGTGTGCACTTTGTATTTATTCTTATTTTATTTTATTTTCTATTTTAGGGGGTGTGACAACTCAAACATCATGTGTGTTTCCTAGTGGCACTTGTGCAATGTCTTTAAAACCTCTTTAGGGGGGGTGACCCGGGCACCTTAGAAGGGCCTTGGCCACCAGCATACTAGGGGCTTCAGCTGTGTACTCCCTCGCCCTTAGTTGGCTTGCTTAATGAAACATGCTTCCTTTTGATTTCCAATTGCTATGTCCGAATGTGTTGCTTGAATGTGTTTCATTATCTTATGCCTTGTGGATGTATGCTTATGGATGTATGCTTTACTTCGTTGCTTAATAATGTTCCATTCTATAAATAGCTAACCATGGGTACGACCTTGCAGGGTCGATTCTAGGCTGACTTGTTAGGCGCGACGCTAACAAGTGCCGCACGGACCCAAACTTGGTGACACCAAAGTTTGGCCCGTGACACTGTGCATGCTTTCGGCGCCTCAAAGTTGTCTTCAACAAAAAATGTATATTATTTCCACGAATATTCTTGTAATCTACACCTCGTGATTCAATTTGTGAATTTCTTGGAGTGATTGTGGGGGCTAGTGATTGGTGATTTTTTGTCTATCGAAACATGGTTAAATGATTTTATTAAAGCACGTTTGGAATCTACATGTGCAAAAACATATCGTTTTTTGTTTTTTATAAATAAACTGTATTACTGTAACAATTAATATTTGTGGTGTATGGTTCATGATCTAATTTATGAATTCGAATACATGAGGTGCTTTTTTTTTATAAGAACCTGAGATAATCAAGAGTTTTGTTTGATCCGCTTAACCCCGGAATAAATGGTTTGGTGGCAGAATTTTAAACGATTCTAAAAATAATAATAACAACTAACCTTAACGTGTGTTCGAGGTAAGTTCTACGGCAACCCAAAAAATTTAGATATAGCTGGAGGTAATTGGAGGCTTTTGATGGGCCAATAAATATATATGGTATGTGTTTACACTTTTGGAAATGTTCATTGGGTGGTTCCTCATGAGGGTTGGTTTAAGTTTTACGGCAATATTTGATGCAACATTTTATAAACTATCGGAAAGATCGTATGGTGCTATGCTGAGAAATTCTGATGGCCTAGTCATTGTTTCAGGAATCGATTTAGGAATTTTTTGGATGATGTTGATATAATTGAGGCAAAAGTCCACCGCTTTGCTTTATATATATATATTTTTTATAATCAGGATGTCCGGATCAGTTTACGCGTATCTTGATTAATTCTTGAGATATATACCTTGTGCTTTCAGAAGTTTCCAAACACAAATCAAGGTAAATCGTTAGTTTTTTTACACCAGAAGACATTACCCCAAATAAATAAATCTAGTAAGATTCGAACATTGAACAAATATAATAAATCACTCAAACTCAAAGTTTGCTTTAAAATTGAGTTGTATAAATTAATAGTTGAATCCGGTTCATTGCATACTGTGAATCTTGTTACAAATCATTCTAGTACTCGTACAATTATTATTTTTTACCTATTTATGAGATTTAACGTTTACTTTTATTAAAACATGATTTTCGGATACATCATGTCGTAGAGAGTTATAATTAGACAACATATAGTTTAACGAAATATTCTTTATGTTGTTCTGATTTTTTAATTTAGACGGAATGTTCTCTATTATTCACCAATAAAAAAAAAATCATTTTAAATACCCTAAATTTATATCAAATCATTTTTACTCTTATTTTACGATGTTTTGAGATTCTAAATTAAAAATAAAAAAAATGGAAACCTCCAAATAACATTTATTTCCCCCACTCACAACCTCCCCTGTCTCCACTTTGTCCCCTGCCAATATTACAAAACTACCCACCCTTTTAATAAAAATTCCCTCAAGCTCCCTTCTCTCAAATAATATATATATATATATATATATATATATTAATATAAAAATAATATATATACTTATTTCATTTTATTAATTAAATATTTTTATTTCATACTTTTTTTTGTTTATTTTATTTTATTTTTTGCTTTTTGTATATATAATATTTATTATTTGTTTAATAAATATTACAAATTTTGTATTTAATCATTTAATTTTTTTGATTATTTTTTAATTAAATTAACACTACTTATGTAAAAAAAATAAAAATAATTTTTAAATAAAAATTTAATTTATGAAATAAATTTTTTGATGGTCTATTTGTTTAATATATCTAAATTTGTAATATTTATTAAACAAATAAAAAAGATTAAATATATAAAGAGCAAAAAAATATAAATTTAAAAAAATTATAAAAAATTATTAAATAAAAACATTAACTAATAAAAAGTATATAAGTAGTGTTAAATTAATATTTATATATATTTTTTATAATCAAAATCTTAATATTATTTTATGTATTAATCTTGTAAGTGATCCGGATCTATTTGGTTTTATAGTTTAAATGAGATAATTTAATAATAAAAATAATAGAAATACTTTAATATTTTAATTTATAATAAATCAGAGATTTTATATAATTCAATAAATTTAACATTGAACTGCCACATGGCGGCGCAATACTGAGGCTTGAAAATATTTAACTTATATATACATATGTTAATATATGGTTCGCACTTTATGGATGTCATACACACCATTAATTTATATTTTGGCTAATTTAAAACACTCAAACAAAGTACATAATTTACTTATATCTTTCAAAAAATATTACAGTTCACTTTAATTTAATAATCATCATAAACTGGCCACCAATTCGGTTCGGTTCTGAACGATAATCGAACGATTTATAGTTTTCAATATTTTTGGAACCGTAAAATCGGATCAAATCGGGAAAAATCGATTCGATTCCGGTTTATTCCTTCTTTTTTGGAAGAAAAAAAGAGAGATTCTGGTCCGATTCTGAACCAAACCCGCATTATGTGGAATCGTAACCGAAACCATATGAAATTGTAATCTCACGATTTCATTTGGTTTGCTTCGGAATCGGAATTGTGGCCGGGTCAAAAGCCAGTAAATCCATTTCAAATATTTTTGACGTAATCAATGACAACACTCTTTTTTTTTTTACACGGTAGAAACTTTCTAATCAATTATTTTTTTCTCTTTCTTATGATACTGGATAAACATATTTAAAGTAACTTTCAATTTTTTTTTGCTTGAGAATGCAAATTTCATTTTCAAAATCTATTTTATTTATCTAATCTCATCACAAGACCTAGATATTTATAAGCCTTCAATATTCAAATATTATGACATATTGATAAATCGCACTCACTCAACTATAATAGAATTAAGTAACTCAATTGTCCAAATGCATTAAATTATAGCATATTATAAACTTCAAAAATATACCCAATATTTTAGGTTAATTGAAGAGGGACAATATTGAGACTAAGCTTCGATTGAAAATAAAACAAATCCACATCAAACACAAATACTCATATTCGCGTATTGTTGGAAACGAAAGCGTAACATAACATCTAAAAGTAAAATAATAATATTTCTTTACAAATCAACCTCTATAATATTGCATTACTTTCAATAAATTACTTAAAAGGTGTTCATACATCAATAAAAATAAAAATAATTGATAATGAAAATATTACATTGAACAAACGTGAACTTAAAAGTTATGCCTCTATTATTATTGGGTATTATCCAACAAAGTCCTAGTATAATGAACTACTATAAAAGATACAAAATAAGAAACAAAAACAAAAACTATATTTTTCAAAGAAAAACATCTTTAATTTTGTCATTATTGATTAGTATTTGTTTATATATGCGTTAATATAAATTTAATAATTATATTTTATATAATTATAGACTTTGATTTCATTTATAACGGTGAAATGTTTTGATTTCGATTAAAATAGATTAATATTTATATTTTTCAATATAATTTTTAAATTAAAATTATTTTTTTAATAATCATAGTGTGCTTGAGAGGATGAAAACATTTAATTTACTAATATAATTCTAATAATTAAATAAAAAATAGAAAAATATCCCCAATTTTGTCATTATTTATGAGTATTTGTATGTATACGCTGATATAATTTTAATAATTATATATATATATCAATTTCAATTTCAATTAAAATATTAAAAGGTTTTGAATTCAACTGAATTAGTATTTGTGTTTTATTAAATATAATTTAGTTTTTATTTGTATCTAATTATACAGTTTGATTTCAATTAGAATAGTAAAATATTATAAATTCAATTTAATTATTATTTAACCATTTTAATATATTTTTTTAATAATCTTACATGACGCGTTGACAGAGTAGGAAAAAAATATATATATATATATATATATAAACGGACAATATTCAACTCACGATTGATCTAATATTAAATACAAACTCATATATCGGATACTAATTCATTTTTCAAACTTGAACTCGTAACTTCATCATACAACCCAGGCCAGGCATACAATTCCTTCGGTTGTCTAAAAAAAAAGTTTTCGTTACAATAAAAAATAGATTAATTGTGATGGAAAGTGTGAAGGAGCATAAAGGAAAAATAAAAAATAAAAAAGTTATCCAATTAAGAAGAATTTTATTTGTAAACTATATCAAGTGATGGACACTGTCTCACATCTAAAGATTGAGAGTTCAAGTAGTGTATGGGAGTATATTCCTTTATTCTTTTACCCAATTTTTAGACTGAACTTCAAATTTGATACATCGAGAAAAATCTAAACAATATATTTAGTTAGACTTCAAATTACAACATAATTGATTGTGTATTAAATAGTATTTGTATTGTACTATTTCATATTTAATATAATATTAGTAAATAATCAATTATTTTAATAAATTGTGGAAAACTTTATTTCTATTTGCAACTAGTGGATAATTTTTCTAATTATTTTACAATCAATTATTATACTAAATATCTACAATAACATAGTTATAATATTTTGGCTCGATAGGAATCATATCTACTTCCGAATGTTATGAAAAAAATTTATTCACAATGCACACAGGAATAATTGTATCTTCATTTTCAAAATTGAAGTGAAGAAGTGTATACTACTCCACTAATGAATGATTTGCAACTTGTGAAATTAACTTGAGAGAAAAGCGAAAACCTGCTCAATTAATATTATGTAGAAAGATAAAAAAAAATATATATTTTTGATTGGTTGTACCCATTGTAATTTCAATTTTATTTAATTCCACGTTGGGCCAGACAATGACTTTTACAACTTAATGGACTGGTGCAGCAAAAGATAGAGGAACGATACTGAATGCACCCAAATATTTTCAAGCCCAATTTAAAATAATCCACGTAATTGGGTGTGTTTAGTAACTCCTATGAAATTTCTAAGATCACATAAATATTTTGCACGTTTCTTTGTTTGAACAGCGTCCGACGTTTTTATGTATAGACCCGGTCAAGGTTTCGGTTCCGAATCATAACTGAACCGGTTAGAATCAGACAGTTTTGGTTCCAACCGGTTTTGAAATCGGAATCAAATTTTACCGATTTGGTTAGGCTTCTTATCCCGACCGAACCGGTAGGAACCGCTGGAAACCGTTCAATTCTAGCGGTTCCTACGGTTCCAACCGGAACTGTCTGGTTTCGGTTGGAACCGGGTTAGAACCGTAGGGTTCTAACCCATCCCCTAACGGCTACTAAAAA
Organism: Zanthoxylum bungeanum; assembly: GCA_019454045.1. Taxonomy (NCBI): domain Eukaryota; kingdom Viridiplantae; phylum Streptophyta; class Magnoliopsida; order Sapindales; family Rutaceae; genus Zanthoxylum; species Zanthoxylum bungeanum. The sequence goes on from SKCR01000007.1 coordinate 73,404, forward strand.
TTACCCATAATAACATTAATAAAACGGTTAATTTCAATGGCATTTTAGGTTTCACAAATATATTCTAAAAATGTATAAATATATGTCATTTTTCATTATTTCAACACACCAATTTCTCAATTATCAATTCTCTCAATTTCTACAATTCTCTCATTCTCAATTCTCTCATCTACAATTACAATTTATCATTCTCAAATCTCTAATTCTTTGAAATTTATTAAACAACAAATGACAAGTTCATATGAGAACACAATGTTAAATGTGTCAACCCAATAGAGCGACTCTAGTATCGGTTCATGAAGAAGAGAAGTTAGGTCTCGTTTATCGGATGTTTTCAAAATTCATTTTCATTTAATCGATACTGAAAATGAAGGTCCAAAAGCAGTATGCAACCATTGTGGGGTTTCTTTCAAATTTACTGGTGGATATTGGATACGGCAATATGAACAAGCACCTGGAAATAGACCCGGCCAAGGTTCCGATTCTGAATCGGTTGTAGCCAGATGGTTCCGGTTCCGGAACCGGAACCCCCCCCTCCCCCAACGGCTCCTTGCCCTCAACTGCCAAAAAAAAAAGGGGAATTTCTAAATTACCCATAATAACATTAATAAAACGACTAATTTTAGGGGCATTTTAGGTATCACAAAATTTTTCTAAAAATGTATAAATATGAGTCATTTTGATTCATCTTACCCCTGTAGGATACGTATGCAACTTAAGTTGTTAAAAATTTAAGTTTAAGTACTTTAATATAATTATGTAATTTAAGTTTATTATATAAATTCAAATTCATAATTTTAAATTATATTAATTTATCAATCACAATTCTTTATTTTCAATAAAGCAAAAAAAAAAAAAAAAAAACCGAATGGATCCGGAACCGAACGGTTTGGTTCCGGTTTCGGTTCCACACTCGTGGAACCGGAAATCGTCCGGTTCGTAACCGAAACGAACCGCTGGCTGAGTCTGCCTGGAAAAACATCATGCCGTTGAGCTTCGACTTGATACGACACAAACTTAAATGGCCAGGTACGCATCATCTAGAGATGTGCGAGTTCTTTAGATTTATTTTAATATTCTAATGCTAAAAATATAGACGAATTTGCTAAATTAACTTGTATGGATGATTGGAACTGAGCTGATATGAGGCAACAATAAAATGCCATCGATGAATTTGAAGACTTGTTCGACAATGTATCTGCAAGTACAAGCGGAACTGGAGCTGAAGGATCAACATGCACTGATAATGATGATTGATAATTAAAGAATTGTAAAATTACAATGGAGAAATATGTTAAAATTGTAATGAAATTACGTGAGCTTTGATTCCTCTCATCTCTGGATGATACATAGACAACTTATGTTTTTAAAAATTTAAGTTCAAGCTCTTTAATTTAATAATTTTATTTTTAATTTGTTTAGACAATAATTTTATTTTTAATTTAATGTAAATTTATTATATAAATTTAAAATCATAATTTTAAATTATATTATATAAATTCAAAATCATGATTTTAAATTAAATGGAACAGGAACCTTCAGGTCCGGAATTAACCGGTCAGGTTCCATTCCACACTGGCCATGGGAGATGGGACTAGACCTTAATTCAAAATTCGAAAATCGTCGAAATTCTTTCGGAATTTTTGTTGCTGCATGGATAAGCCTTTATAGGGGTATCTTTAGATAGACCGTGACTGCATTCAGAAATTAATTTACTAATTTAGAGCCCAAACACATGAAACATGCATTTCGAGGGATTCAACTAAAGTACAAGGGCTGCAAAGATAATATACACCCCCAATCCCTATGCTATAAATATCGCTCATTCTTCCACATCTCATATCATCTAGGGTTTTTGCATATCGTCTCGCAAAAAGTTTTCATCTTTCTTAGTCTTTCGATTTGCGTATTTTATTTTTATATCGAATGTTAGAAGGCGAAAGCGCAGCCCTTAAGATCGCCTTCCAAAAAGCAAAATGGAAGCGTTTCGAGTCATAGCTGCGCAATATTGAACATTTTATTTAGGGTTTCTCTTTAGGGTTTTCCTATTGAGTTCCCTTTTTCATCCATACTGTTTTCTGTCTTTGATGGGTCTTTATCTTCTTTTCTGGACTTGCAGTCTCCATATTTCTTGAGCTCCAAAGATACTTTTAATTAGTTTTAATGCTAATTTCTCTTTGGTTCTTTCAACTAATGTGTGATTCAAGTCCAGTGACGAATCAAGAAAAGCCTCACCATTCAGTGGGTGAACATTTTTATATTAAATTATTGTTTCTTTTCTTTATTCAGTACTTATATTTTAAAGCTAATTTAGTTATTATTATTTGGCAAGGATGATGATTCAATTAGATGTGTGAAGGGAGAAAATCTCTCTTTTGAACTCAAAATTTTGAGGCATATTGTTTGTCTGACTTGCCTTTAAATGAAAAAAAATACTGCATTTTTTATTTGAATAAAATTAATTATAAATTGTCTGGTGTAATGTTTGGTCTATGATGATAAATTCAAAGGCTTGTTTCTCAAAACATTCGCAGTGGCCGCCTAAGAGCTTTCGCCTTCGCCAGGCTTGAGAGCTAGTGCTGCATTTATCCTTCCTTGGATGTCTGAGACCGCTAATTTCTTTTCAATAATAAATAGATATTAATTAGTTTTCTAAAATTAAACTAAAATGAATATTTACGATAAGTGGGATCTATGCAAATTGAAATATAATGACGATGGGATTGAAGGTTGGTCCTATGTTCATGATTATGTGCTGATCGAAGAAAATCTCAACTGGTTAAATGGTTCATTTAGACAATGTGTATGCAATATGCAATACAAGTGAATTTTATGACGAAATTGATATAAACTTAAAAAATGATACACTCAAACACTTCCTACATAAATTTTCTAAAACTCTTTCATAAACTTGTGTCAGTTATTTCTAATGACTATGTTCTATGTGTTATATTTAGATTTATTTTTTCAATACTCTATTATTATTTTTAATATGAAATTCATTTATAAATAAAACATCACAATAATTGTGAAAAATATTAGGAAAAATTTAAGACTAATCAAAACTCGAATTAAATTTTAAATATATATGAGATATTTTTTTCTTTTCAAAATTTTGTATTGCTCACTTGAATGAATGTGCCTTTTTTCCAAATGAGCAACGTTGGCCGGTGCCGGTGGCAGTGGTGCAGATTTGCAAAAATAATCATTTTTTCTCGAGAGAATGGGTGTTTAGGGCTCGACCCAAGATGGATCTTGAAAAGAGTAGTGGTTGATCTTGAAAAGCATAGTATCTCTATTATTACTAAAAGGCCAGTGTAAGAGATGACTTTCAAAGTGAAATAATTGAACAAAATAGGAAACCTAGCCCTAGCTTGTATGGTCGTTGAATAGGGTATTTGTTGTCATACTAACTATACCACATCGATAAGCAAGCGGGCCATTAAATGGCTAATAAGAAAAAACACAAATGAGTAGCAAAAAAATTCCGTTTTCTTTGAAAAAACTTTTAATAACAAAACTGCCGATCATTTCAAGCAGCACTTGCAAAATTACAGTATAAACATGAAAACAGAATACAAGTTTTATTTTTGTTATTGAGTGAGTAGATAGTTCGGTTGTTAATATAATCAGGTTTTCACCATAAATTTTCGCTAGGTGTAAAATTCAACAGCAGAGTATCTGAAATTTTAAAGGGAAATTAAAATCAATTTTAAAAAAATATTTATCCAAATGAGACATAATATTTGATATTTAAATTTTTAGTCATAATTTTAAAAGTGTATTTCGGAAATTCTGCATTCTCCAAAGCACACTAATTAATATAAAAATTAGAGATCCAAAATTAAAAATTTAGATTTTTGAAGTTTTTAAATTTATTTATTTAATCATTTGGAACTTTGAAATATTTTCGAAAATCAGGAAGTTTGAAAAAATATTTTTAAATCTGGCATAATTCATTTTTTCTCATTATAAAAATTTTGTCTTTTTTGCTAACCCATTTTATGTAGTTTATTCATGTACCTCTAACTTTTATAGTGATAGATCTTAGGAGAAGTTAGATAATAGTAGCGATAAATTCTTAGGAGAAGTTAGTATGAAAAGTTTATTTTCCTCGTATTCGAATTACATTCGGTTATTGAATTGATAGTCAAAAGGATTGGGAGTAGAATTACAGTTCGACAAAATAGTGTGATCGAGTTATATTTAAGTTGTGATAAGATTACTGCTAGCAATGGTCAATGATCTGGAGGACATTTTTCATCGAGTTGTAATATGATAGAGAAAATGTCCATTGGTTATGGGCAAGTGGTGGGTTTGCTAGAAGTGATATGATTGGTCATTCAACAACAATTCGTGAAGTTTCCATAAATATTCCACTGGATTCATCTCGATGCCTCCCTCCTATCATTTTTACGATGAATATGCCTTGAAACACCAATATATCAACATTGGGTGGGGGCCGGTAAATGCTACTCCTCTAAACTTGTGCTGCGTAGTAGAGACTTGACTCTGAATTATGATTGCTGTCAGGGGACATTTGAAACCACAGTAAGCAAGATTTGAAGCTTGCTGCACTGATCAATCTTGTGACTGGAAAGTGCAGACACGAAGCGTTTTTGGAGTCCAAAACTCAAATTGGATTATAACTGAGTACGAGAAGACACACTTCCACTTATGATGGTGTTGATTCTGAAGGTAGTAAAATTGGATTATAACTGAGTTGTTGATGGGGATTTCTGCGGCTAAGTATTTTACATGGTTCGGTAGGGGCAGAGAGGGAAATTCACCTCATCCAGAGGACCATGGGTCAGAGGATGTGTATCGCTCTGGTTTCTTGAGCATGACCGGCCAGAGGATGTATCATGACAAGGTTTCAGAGACCGACCACATCAGACCCGTGGCCACTTTGGGTCGTAGGCCGGGTTCAGTTCTATCCCGCCCCTTGGGAAGGTTGGTAAGCTCGAGTATTCCGGCTCAGGACGGAAATAATTTGGAAGATCAGCAAGTTACTTGGTCGACCTCTTGAAGACCGACAGAAGATCAAAAGAGTTGGATTTTTTTTCCTTTCGACACGTCATTTCCCAAAGGCACTTTACAGGCTATCATCATTATTGTTGCGTGTGGCAGCGAAGAAGACAGAGTGATGTGACAGACCGTCAGACGACAGGTTTGCTTTCGGCGAGGGCAGACCTGGGACAGAGAACCCGTCAATCAATCAGAGACCGCGCGAGAAACGTCATAATTTGGAGGAACAATGTTACATTTTCTTAGTATATAAAGAGAGAGTAGTCTCATTTGTATAGGTTGGGTTTTTCGTATAATCAAACTTGTAACAAACAGACACTACATGTAAATCTCATTCAACTGTTCGGCCACATTCAGACTTTGCTCAAAACAGATCGGTCGAGTCAGTTTTGGCAATAAAAACAACATCATAGTTTTTTGCCCGTGGACGTAGGGTGGATTCACTCCGCCGAACCACGTTAAAACTATTTTGTCAATCTGTGAGTTTTTCTCACATTTTGCTAAATTTGCCTTTGGTCTCCCCATAACCAAACAAATTCACAGTTGAAGGAAGATTGTCTCGGGGGAATTATCCTGAAACTGCCCCTGAGACGAAAATCAACCATCAACGAAAATTCAGTTGTTAGTGACATTATCAAAGGTAAATTTTTGGATGCCAACAGAATCGTTAAGCCAAGAGATATTGTGAGTGATATTCAATCTGAATATTATAATACAACCAAGCATGAAGGTGTCATAGATGTTATAACATGATGACAACAAACATTGCTAAAACTATAAACGCATTGCTTAATGAGGCCAGAACAATTCTGATTCTTAGTTTACTTTACTATATCATGATGACCTTTCGGATATGGTTTTTTGAAACGAGAGAATCAGCAGAAAAGATTGTAATTGTTAAGCCCGTGAGCGCATGAAAAAATAAGGAAACGTATAGCAAAATCACATCGAATGTCTGTATCACCAGTTGATCGCTATGAGTTTGAGGTCCGTAGTGGAGACATAATTGAAATTGTCAATATAGGGAGAATACGTGTACGTGCATAAAGTTTGATTTATGTGCGATTGTTAGAATCAAACGCTCTAGTAATTGGAGTACGATGTACACAACAACCACCATTCGTGCAACGTATACGTAAACTATCCATCAGTTAGTGACCAATCTGATTAGGTCTTGTCAGAAGAATTATCAGGTATAAAATATTATTCATTGGAAAAACATTCAAAACTAATTTTAACTAATGATTTTAAATGCAAGTTTGAATATATTGCCACCAAATGAGCATGTTTCAACATGACGATCGAAAATCATCACAGGACGAACAAACAGTTCAAGTCATATGCAATCGATGTGGCGAACATAGACATAATAGACATTCATGTATGACTCATCTTAAGCAAAGTCCAAATCAATAATAATTTTAACTTATGTAAATAGATTTGATGTATTAGTAATTGATGTTTTTTTATTTATGTTTTCAAACTTATATGTCAAAATCTTGTATATCAATAAAAATCATTAACTATTTCGTTCAATATCTAAATCAATATGGTATAAAAAAAAGGC